>OVAN01003705.1:0-25295 GCA_900406275.1 Anastatica hierochuntica
TAATATAAGTCATAACTTTTAAATCCGCGTAAAACGCGGGAACACCACCTAGTTTATTATTTATAAAATACATAACTTAATTTTTATAAATCAAACCAACCAAAATTGAATATTTAATTTAGCTTTAAAAAGTTTTGAATTTCATGCAAAAACATGAAACTTGATCAAAATTGAAATGAACAGACAGAAGCAAAAATTAACTTACAAATAAAAATAAAATCAATTCTTTCAAGATAGAATTTATGCTATAACTTGGTAGAGTTTAAGCTATAACTTATGTTGGGATACGACCTGAGTCCCACATCGCAAATATTATAAAGTAATGTCCAACTCCACTTAGTATGAGATCTTTTGAGAATGAGTCTAATATAAAAATTTAATATAGACTTTGTCAACTGGGCCCAAAGTGGACAATATCATATAATGAGAGAGAGTTGCACATGGAGCCTAAAATACGTCCAACAAATGGTATACGAGTTCACAGTTCAGGAGTGTGAACCTGAAAAGGTAGGTATAAAGCTGCGATGTTCGATGTGGAAGAAATGTCATCAAGATGACCTTACAATCATGTATTGCCGGTGACTTGCGGTGAAAAATTGTTGGAGACTACGATGATGAAAAGATGGGTACCAAAATGGTTCGCTGGAAGGAATGTCTAATCTATAAGTAATGTTCAACTCCATTTAGTATGAGACATTTTGGGAATGAACCCAATAAAAAATCTGTGCGGACTTTGTCAGTTGGACCTAAAGCGAACAATATCCTACTATAGAAAGAGAGTTGGACAAGGAGCCTAAAATAGGTCCAACACTTGGTATTATCAACCTTCTATAGTAGGTTCTAGAACTCGCTAGACGCTAGTCGAGCGGCGAGGCTGGGTTTAGCGTCTAACTATAAAATCGAAAATTAAACGGGATTAATCGGAATAATTTTTGGATTTTTTAAATATTTTTAATTTTATATAATTTTTATAAATATATAATAAACTTATTATTTTGATTTTTAAATTTTTTGATTTGTTTTTAAACAAAAATAACTAATTCATATAATTTTAGCGATTATGATATATTTTTATTTGATTTTAAAGATCAATTTTAGTTAAAATTTTAATATGATAAGTTAAATAGTATAATGCTTGAAAAATCAGACTACGAAAAAAACTAATCGGACGACTACCGTTTAACGAATATGCGGGAAATAATCAGTCTAGGCGGAATTTTTAGAACATAGCTAGGATTAGGGGTGGGCAAATTAACCGGAACCGAAGAACCAGAGGGAACCGAACCGAATTTTCGGTTCCGGTTCCGGTTTTGGTTCCAGAGAAATAACCGAATGGATCCTAAATTTCGGAACCGACGGAATCGGAACCAAAATTTGAACCGAACCAAATTATAAAAAGAACCAAATGGATCCAAAATTCGGGAACCGAAAAACCGGAACCGAAAATTTCGGTTAGGAACCGAATTTTAACACCGCAAAATCAAAAATATGGTTCGGTTCCAGTTTCAGTTACGAGGAAAAGAACCGAATGGATCATAAACTTCAGAACCGAAAGAACCGGAACCGAAACCGAATCGAACCGAAAGTTTTGGATCTGAAACCGAAATCGGACCGAATTACAAAAAGAACCGAATGGATCCTAAATCTCAGAACCGAAAGAACTGGAACCAGAACCGAATGGTTCTTACCTGAAACCGAACCGAATATCCAAATGCCCATACCTAGTTAGGATCTTTGGTTGTTGAAAAAATCAAGACCACAATCCAACCTAATTTGTATTAGATTTTGTTTCACATTGATATTATTTTCCAACTAAAAGCTAGATAATGTGAATATATTATCATGCTGAAAAAATATGTGAATATATTATTATTGAATCTGAATATCTGATTATTATTACACAGTAATGGAAAAACAACGTGGTCACTGAAAATAAAAGACACACGATACAAATTTTCAGGATTGATTAAACATGATTATATATTTATATATATCATTAATGGTAAGCCCACTTGTTATGAACTTAATTATTCATAGATACTAATTTCTCTTCCACGTTCACCGTGCATTACAGCCATATATTATTAATTTATTAAATAGCTTATAAGAATTAATCAAAACCTACGTGGTTGACAGAAAAGTTAATTCAGTACCTACGTGATTAGAACCTAATTAGATTAATACAAAAATAAACTTTGACTTTTATTTTTCAAAATCATACAAGTAGGTTTCAAAATTTATTACAATTATGATCAACTTCAGTAAGTATCTTAGTTTTGGAAAATTGTTTGTTAACCATTGACTTTTTGTATCTATTTAATATCAATTGACTTTCTGCCAATAATATTAAAATAAATATTTTCTAGGGGGATCTATGACCAATACTTGAGTATTATTTGTCTACGTGCTTCTTTTAATTTCAAAATCAGAAAAGTCTTAATTATCACCGATGACCAAACATCTTGTTAACTTAATACACATAGACATGAGTGGTATTAATTTTCACAAGTATTATAGCGATAAGGGCATCCACAAGGAGAATTTTTCAAAACCTTGATAGATCTTTCTGATTTACATAAATTTCTCAAAATTTTGACAAATTCTCATATTAAAGTTTTATTATTTTTTTAACGAGAGATTCTCTTTAAAGAATTTTATTGTGGATGGTCTAATATTTTAGAATCATACTAGTCGACTTATGGTTTTGTATCATCGTTTAATGATGTGAGTGAGAAAGCATCTGACACAAGAATAAGAGAAGGAGGAGTAGCGTCTGATACAAGAACCAGAGTTGAAGTGGACTTACGTATGGGCCAAGGTTCGACAACAACAAGCCCATCAATTAATCAACAGAAGATGACAAAACAGAGCAACCTTCAAAGCTCTGTACTACAAAAAGAGCAAGGTATACACAAAGAGAGAAAGACTGACCACAACAGATTTCATCTTCTAAGATATGAAAAAAATACAGCTGTCCCTTGTAGATAAGATCAAGCTACATTGTTCTAGGAGCTCAAGGTGTAGAGAGAAATCCATATAATTGATTGTAATAGCTTGAGAAGAGAATAAGATCGAAATACACAATCATTTTACAAAGTTCTCAGAGTTCTTATCTTTTTACATCTTTCTCATGGTATCGGAGCCGTTACATCCTTAACATGAGCTTTAATGGCAGATCCCTGTCCTTTTCCTTCTAACATACACATCGCAAGTTCTGTGACCATAAAGCTTAGTGATAGCAACTACTTGTTATGGAAAACGCAAATGGAGTCTCTTCTCAGATCTCAGAAGCTGCTAGGCTTCGTTAACGGTCAAGTTCTTCAACCTCCAGACATCATCCGAACCAGAACCGGCGATATAACAACAGATTCTCCAAATCCAGAATATGAGGCTTGGACTTGTACCGATGAGCTCATAAAATCATGGATCTTTGGAACCCTTACTGAAGAAGTCTTAGGGTATGTTCATTGTCTCTCAACCTCTCAAGAAGTATGGCTCTTTCTCGCAAATAACTTCAACAAAAGCTCCATCGCAAGAGAGTTTGAACTGCGAAGGAAGCTGCAGCTCATGACCATACAAGGTAATGATTTTCAAACATATTGTAGAGAGTTCCGTGTTGTTTGTGACCAGCTTAGTTCAATCGGAAAACCTGTTGAAGAATCGCTAAAGATATTTGGCTTTATGAATGGTCTTAGTCGAGAGTATGATCCAATAACGACGGTTGTGCAAAGTTCAATGTCTCGGTTTCCCACTCCCACCTTTAATGACGTTATATCTGAGATCTCTGGGTTTGTGGCAAAGCTCCAATCTTATGAAAACACTCCTGATGTCAACCCTCACATGACATTTCAGACACAAAGGTTCAATCCAGGACAAAGGGGCATAGGAGGATACTCTCGGGCTGGTAATTACAGAGGACGTGGAGGCTACTCAACCTGTGGTAGAGGTTTTTCCCAACACCAAACCAATCCTAATACATCAGGAGAATGACCTGTTTGTCAAATTTGTGGCCGGACAGGACACACAGCTCTTAAGTGTTATAATCGATTTGACCATAACTACCAGATTTCTCAAATGACTCAGGCTTTCTCTGCTCTTCATATGGCTGATGACTCGGGCAAAGAATGGTATCCAAACTCTTGGGAATCTGCTCATGTAACAGCCTCCACCAAATCTTTGCAGAACTCAACTCCCTACAAAGGAAATGATACCATCATGATTGCTGATGGCACATATCTCCCAGTGACTCACACCGGTTCCACCACTATCTCCTCTGCTTCAGGTACCATTTCATTGAATGATATTCTGGTATCTCCTGATATACATAAATCACTCTTATCAATATCGAAACTTTGTGATGATTATCCATATGGTGTGTTCTTTGATGCTACTAAAGTTTGCATAATTGATCTCACAACTCAGAAAGTGGTGATAAGGGGACCTAGGCATAACGGACTTTATGTGTTGAAGGATCAAGAGTTTGCTGCGTTTTACTCTAATAGGTAATGCTCTGCGTCTGAAGATGTATGGCACCTCCGATTGGGACACTCAAACTCACAGATTCTTCAACAACTAAGACACAGCAAGGACATTATTATCAATAAGAGCAGCACCTCCCTGATTTGTCAACCTTGCCAGATGGGGAAAAGTTCAAGACTTCAGTTTTTTTCTTCAGAATCTCGTGTTTTGGAACCTCTAGATCGAATCCATTGTGATCTTTGGGGACCGTCTCCAGTTGTATCTAAACAAGGATTCAAGTATTATGCTATTTTGTGGATGATTTCTCTAGATTCTCTTGGTTCTATCCTCTTCATACCAAGTCAGAATTTTATTCTGTTTTCATTAGCTTTCAAAAGCTAGTTGAAAATCAATTCAACACTACAATCAAAGTATTCCAAAGTGATGGGGGTGGTGAGTTCGTAAACACAAAGATGAAACAACACTTTACAGAGAAAGGCATCAAACATCTCATTTCGTGTCCCTATACTCCGCAACAGAATGGTATTGCGGAGAGGAAACACAGACACTTGGTGGAGCTCGGCTTATCAATGATGTTCCACAGCAACACACCGTTGCACCACTGGGTAGAAGCCTTCTTCTCGGCAACATTCATTGGTAATCTTCTCCCTTCCTCTGTTTTAAATCACCAAAGTCCTTATGAAGTTTTGTTTAAAAGGAAACCAGACCATACAATGCTGAGAGTCTTTGGCTCAGCTTGCTTCCCGTGTCTAAGACCTCTAGGACAACACAAGTTTGAGCCACGTTCTCTCTTATGCGTGTTCCTTGACTACAGTGCTCAATACAAAGGGTATCGTTGTTTACATCCACCCTCTAGAAAAGTCTTTATCTGTCGACGTGTAATATTTGATGAGGATTCCTTTCCTTTCAAGCAACAATATCAGTCCTTTGTTCCTCGCTATGAATCCTCTCTGCTTCAAGCTTGGCAATCTGAAACTCCATCCTCTCCACGGCTGTCTGCAGATGCAGAAACAGCTAACTACAAGACAATTCCTGCCCCTCTCAAAAATCAAGCAGAACCGGTCATAGAGGCTGTGGTTCCTAACACCGAAACTCCAGTAGAAACACAATCTGATAATGAATCAGATCATCAACCAGACGAACCAGAAGCTACAGAACCTGCTCAAACTCAGACAGTAAACATTCATCCTATGACTACACGGGCCAAGGCTGGTATACACAAGCCAAACTCAAGGTATGTGCTTCTTGCCTCCCGATATGAAACAACAGAGCCTAAGTCCACCACTTCAGCTTTACAACACCCAGGATGGAACCTGGCAGTTCAAGATGAAATGGGAATCATCCACATGCTACATACATGGACTTTGGTTCCAAGAACAGAAGACATGAATGTGTTAGGATCCCGATGGATATTCAAGACAAAGCTCAGACCAGATGGGACAGTAGACAAACTCAAAGCTCGGCTAGTTGCGAAGGGTTTTGATCAAGAAGAAGGTATTGATTATATGGAGACCTTCAGCCCGGTTGTTCGTACTGCCACAATAAGAATGGTCTTGGACATTTTCACGGCAAAAGACTGGACTATCAAGCAGCTCGATGTATCAAATGCTTTTCTTCATGGAGAATTGCAGGAACCAGTTTTCATGTCTCAACCATCTGGATTCATTGATCAACAGAGGCCAGATTACGTCTGTAGACTCACCAAAGCTTTGCATGGTCTCAAACAAGCTCCCAGAGCATGGTTTAACACCTTCAGCAACTTTCTTCTAGACTACGGGTTCACTTGTTGCAAATCAGACCCGTCTATTCACATATCATCATCAAGGAAAAACTCTGGTTCTACTTTTGTATGTTGACGATATGCTCCTCATAGGCAGCGATCCCAAGCTTCTTCAGCAACTGCTAACTGCTCTAAACACCAGATTCTCCATGAAAGACTTGGGGCCTCCTCGATATTTCTTGGGAATTGAAATAGAGACCAATGCAGATGGACTCTTCTTACATCAATCAGCGTATGCAAGTGATATTCTACACCAGGCTGCAATGAGTGAATGCAATCCTATAGCCACTCCTCTACCTCAACATATTGAGAATCTCGAGACAGAATTGTTCACAGAACCAACGTATTTTCGAAGCTTGGCGGGTAAGCTTCAATATCTTACGATTACTATACCGGATATCCAATATGCTGTGAACTTTGTTTGCCAGAGAATGCATTCTCCCACGACCTCAGACTTTGGCCTTTTAAAACGGATTCTTCGTTACATCAAAGGCACCTTGAAGATGGGGTTACACATCAAGAAAGATCCAAGTCTACTCTTAACCGCATACTCAGACAGTGATTGGACAGGTTGTCGAGAAACAAGACGCTCTACAATCGGGTTCTGCACCTTAATGGGACCAAATCTCATCTCATGGTCTGCCAAACGGCAACAGTCTTTCTCTCGCTCCTCAACCGAGGCTGAATACAGAGCATTAACCGAGACAGCTCAAGAACTCACTTGGCTTTCTCTCCTGCTACGGGAACTAGGAGTCACTCAGTTTCAGCCAACCCTTCTACAGTGTGACAACCTCTCAGCCGTCTATCTCAGTGCAAATCCTGCTCTACATAAGCGGTCTAAACACTTTCAAACCGATTACCACTATATACGAGAACAAGTGGCTTTGGGTTTGATTGAAACCAAACATATCTCTGCAAAATTCCAACTGGCGGACATCTTCACAAAACCCTTACCACGTCGACCATTCCTAGAGCTCAGAGCCAAACTCGGAGTTGCTGGTTCATCCCCTCCAAGTTTGAGGGGGGATGTGAGTGAGAAAGCATCTGACACAAGAATAAGAGAAGAAGGAGTAGCGTCTGATGCAAGAACCAGAGTTGAAGTGGACTTATGTATGGGCCAAGGTTCGACAACAACAAGCCCATCAATTAATCAACAGACGATGACAAAACAGAGCAACCTTCAAAGCTCTGTACTACAAACAGAGCAAGGTATACACAAAGAGAGAAAGACTAACCACAACAGATTTCATCCTCTAAGATATGACAAAAATACAGCTGTCCCTTGTAGATAAGATCAAGCTACATTGTTTTAGATTGTTGTAGGAGCTCAAGGTGTAGAGAGAGATCTATATAATTGATTGTAATAGCTTGAGAAGAGAATAAGATCGAAATACACTATCATTTTACAAAGTTCTCAAAGTTCTTATCTTTTTACATTTTTCTCAAATGAATCTACTAAAATTTTAGATGAGAAAGAAACAGTTTGATATGCACGAGTATGCAAGTGTCCAGACTTTTTTGTTTGTTAGTTAAAATATTAATTATAATTTTCATCAAAAACAATATCTAAATCTCAAACTCTGTGGTAATATTATTTATCAAAAAAAAAAAACTCTGTGGTAATATATATAATGGATCCAAAAATTATAGATAGTAACTTTTCCACTTTAAAAAAGCATCGAACGAACACTATACAACTATACACTTTGTCTTTGACCCTCTGCCCCCATATAACAAAATGTTGAATTAGAGACAAGTTAAAATTGGTCATAGATCGACAATCACGATCAACACATACTTAAGTGACATTTGTCCTATCAAGGATGTGGCCTCTTGAGAATCTTTTAGAAGATAAGAATATAAGACTTTTCTCATTGAAGAAACTTCAACATCTCAACATGTGTTATAATAACCACAAAACTCATAAATTTTAAAAGTGGAGCAGGGACTATATAGTTGGGGAAATTTATCACAGAAGCATTCCAAAATTAATGTTCTTCAACAAGAAACATATATACGCGGTTGAATAAACATGATGCATCTTTACGCGGCCGAAGATTTTGTCTTTTGTTGCTTACTTGCATGTTTGTAGTTCGTACGTAGTAGTCGTACGACTTCTTCAAATTAATTTGCATGATTGTCTAATGGAATTTATCTATCAAACATGGCCTGCGATCATGCTTTAATTTGTGTTATTATATGGTAAAAGAGAATAATTATAAAAGTGATCATCAGATTTCATGTACAGATTAACAATATAAGTTGTCTAGGTCAAATGTGTGGTCTACCACTTTTCTATTTGCAGGTTTAGGCAAGGATAAAATCTTTGATATTAACATTTCTTTTACATTTTAGCGTAGATTTTATCCGGATAAATAAACATATGTAGTATAATTTTTTAACATCAATATTTTAAAATCTGATATATAATTTTAATATACATGATATTTTATGAATTTTAAAATGTGTTTTATTTAGTAGACAGACATTTGAATGATATCTTAACATTTTTAATCTTTAATCATGTTTGTCTAAGTAAAAAGCATTTTGCTATATAAGCATAAAATATTATTACGGGTTATTCTGTTTTATTTTATTTGTTAATGCTTTGGATATAATTTAAATATTTTTCCTGTTTTAACTTTTAGTTCATGTCCATCTATACTTTATACACATGGATAAAACATGGTTCGATCTAGAATCACCCATTTTAAGATCTCACTAATCTACAAAGTATTCAAATCATTTTTGTTTAGTTGTTATAAAAATAAAATTTTTTTTGTAAGAACAAAAAAATAAATTAATACGATCATATTGCGTTGCAAAAATTATTAAATATACACACTATACATAACTTTTTTTTTATAATTCAAAGATTATCTCAGACCTTAATTGATACAGACTAATCTTCTAGAGAGGTGCAATCCACAAATAGATTCTCTTTTCGAATATATTTTTTTCGTCTAAACTCTTCTACTACTCAAATGGACCAAAAGCAAAGGCCCATATCCGTGTGGTTGTCTAGAGACAATTGTGTGATAGTTCACTTCGACAAAATTCGAACTTGCATAGTGTTTGTCACACGAACTCGTCCTTAACATTGGGATACGACGTTCTTGACATAACTCTACATCCCTGAGAGTCGGCCCTGAGAATCATATATTTAATGAAAGCTGCAATTGATAGAGAAAAATGGGCCGATTTTGTAGATGTTATTTTAAAAAAAGATCGTTTTTTAAAACTAATTGTTTCTATAAAATTGAGAGTCGGGTTTGCATGCTTATCTTGCTTGGCTTCTCTGCATATCTGTGATAGTGGAATGAAAATGATGTATGTATAATGGATATATTTAAGAGGAAAAAATAGCATAAAAAACTTTTAAAATGGCAAACACTAACATTTTAAATCCTCGTAATATATGAGTATCACTTAAAACCACGAGGATGCCATTTTTGTCATATTAAACCACGACAGTGTCCCCCGTGTACCGCCAAAATTTTTAACGAACTGTAGACGGCATGTAACGGGGTTATATCTCCGATGACGGAATGTTGCATCTGATAACGAAGATCGAAAAACGTGATTTCTTTTTAAAAGAAAAAGCACCTGGCAATTTTTTAAATTAAAAATTAATTTTCTCTTTAACAAAAAAAAAAAAAAAGATTTTGATTTCGTTTCAGTTTCTTTTTCCCCAATTCGATTAGGGTTTCATAAAGCAAAGGAGAAATGAAGACAATCAGAGGTAATCGATTGAAGAATCAAGCTCTCAATTTCGATATTCAAGCTCTCAATTTCGAAATCGAAGTAAGTAACAATTTTCTTTGCAGATGGTTACCAGTGAGAGTTCATCTACAGTGGAGCAGAAAAACGAGAATGGTGTGTTTTGCAACTGTATGCGGCTTGCAAAAGTTGCTCCAGCGTGGACTGATGATAATCCTGGATGCAGGTTCTACGGTTGCGGTGGTCGCAAGGTTGGTAATGGCTATCAGTGTAACTTTTTTCGGTGGTTTGATATGGAGAAACCACACGGATGGCAAGACCAAGCTCTGTTAGAGGCAAGAGATGTGATCTGTGCGCAGAGAGAGGAGATAAAGAAGCTAAGAGATACGGTAAAATCAGTTACTCATGAGGCAGAAAGTGAGAACGAAAGTATGTGTGAAGCTTTGAATGATGAGTTAAAAGAAGCTCGTGAAGAATGTGAAGCACTGAAGTGAGACGTGGTGATACTCAACGAGAGGAGCAGATTTTATATTGATGTGCTTATTTCTTTTACTGTTGGTTTCACAGTGGTGACCGGAGTCATTGTCACATTTTGGAAGCAATGCTCAAACAGTGTGGTGTGAAGTCGTGTAAGATGATGAAATTATGTGTCTAGTTTGATTAATCTAATACTATGTTATGTTTAGACTTATGGTATAAAACTTATGTTATGTTCCAAAATTGTTATGCTAGTTGATATTTGATCTTAAAATTGCTTTGTTACTTCTTGATAATGTTTCTCAAAATTGTTTTGTTACTTCTTGATAATGTTTGAATGTTGATGTTAAATGACTTGGGAAGCAAAATGTAACAAACATCATCTCTTAAATTTGATATAATAGTAGCCACAAGCAAGGGCAATTGTCGTAAAAACAAAAAAGAGACAATAAATGTTCTCATAAAGACAGACATAAGAGAGACAATAGATGTTCTCAGACATAAGAGATGAAACGAAAGAGAGACAATAGATGATCATGGGACTGCATTATCTGGCGGGTTGGGGGTTGCATTATCTGGTGGGTTTAGGTCATAAGCTCTATTATTAAAAACCTCAAACACACGATTGGTGAATGGACAATGCAATACCCCTACACCTCTTAGAATGCTTGTGGCCTTTGTTATCTTCAACTTTCGTGGAAGCTTCACTTTAGGCTTAACTTGGTGGGATGAGACAGAGGGTTGTGGAGCATTAGATTGAGCGGGATAAGAATCAGTTGGATTAAATCGTGGCACCAGTTGAGAATTACTCTCAGTGAGTGGAGTCTTCCTCTTCTTTGGTTTTGTAGGACGCTTTGGTATCTATAAAAAGAAAAACAAACAACAAATGGAGACAACTGCAACATAACTCATATGCATACAACATTTATATGTTGTTTCATTACCTCTGAAGGAAACTTACGAGGCTTACCCCGTTTGTTTTTGGGTCCTTCAACAACTACCTTTTCATTCTTACATCCATTCTTCATATGTTCCATTTGGAGGCAGTTGATGCAACGTGGTATTCTCCCATTTCTAGTTGTTTTTCCAGGGTTCTTCAAGTCCTCAAATGGCTCATTCCTTTGGTTCCTTGCTTTTGGTCTTTCTCTTGGCTTCCTAAAGTCAGGAATTGATATTGAAGACTTGTGTGTAGGCTTCCAAAGCTTCTCTCCATTCACTGGTTTGATGTTCTCTATATAATCGTCCTTCATAATAGATGATAAGTAATAATCTGCTACATGTCTCTCTGAATTTTCCCTATTGTCATCATACACACATATAGCATGTCTACAGGGGATACCTGTAATCAAATTTAATGAACTTCATTATCTCAGATAAAAGCAATTTAAACAAGGACTGAAGTATATACTTGTCAAGTCCCAACGCCCACAAGCACATTGATGAGTTGACAAACTCACTGTGTAGCCAGTCCCAAACTCCACAACTTCATACAAGTTAGAACCACTGTGTATTGTTGAGCAGAATTTGTTTTCACCCTTGGCTTTCTCAAGTAATGCCATTGTGATTGGGGTTATAAGGGTTGAACACTTTTGTGCCTTTAAGTGTCTTCTTGAGATTCTTCTCATAGCTTGTCTTATGATGTCTTCAAGTAGACTCAGAACAGGATTTGATCTTGCTATCTTTATGGTTTTGTTAAAGCTCTCAGATAAATTATTGTGTACATCAACACAATGGGATTCTTCAGGGAAGAAAGCTCTACACCACTTCTTTGGCTCAGTTAAGAGCAAGGCCTCATATGCAGAAGCATTATACGCCTTCACCATCTCTATCTTCTCTTCATACTCACCAACATTGTATGAATAAGCTACTCCCCATAACAAGTTTTTGAATTTTGACCTTGAGAAGCTTTTTCTCCAGTTTGCATAGATATGTCTTGCACACATCTGATGTTCTGCATTACGTAATTCTTCTGTTGTTGCAATTACAAGATCTTTCTGCTTGTTAGAGATGTTTGTCAGCTTATCTCCTGTTCCTAAGTCAAGATCCATCTTCAACTTCTTAATAAACCAACTCCATGTATCTTTGTTCTCACCTCTGACCACTACACATGCTATTGGGTACATTCTATTATCTCCATATCTACTAACAGCGGCTAACAAATCCCCATTCAGTTTCCATTTCAGAAAGCACCCATCTAAACCTATGACTGGTCTGCAACACCTCTTCCAAGATCGATGGATTTCAGCAAAACAAATATAGAAATTATCAAACATTTGCACACCATTGACATGTATCATGTTTATCTCAGTTGTGATACCTGGATTAGATCTCTTAAGCTCAGCCTCGTAGTCCCAAAGCTTCCCAAACTGAATAGTTTTAGTTTCAAGGATTGAGTCCAATGCAATCCTTCTTCCTCTGTAGCACTTTGAGATAGGTGCAACAATGTTATACCTCGCCTTGATAGTGTCTTTTATCTCTGCAACTTAAAGTGATGCATTCCTTATAAGTTCTTCTCTAAACAATCCTGCTATTACTTTTTGCTTTAACATGGAAACTCCGCTTGATTTCCCGTGATTGTGCTCATAGTGGCATACTTTCACCATCCATTTATTCAAGGGTACCTCAATTGAACAGAAGATCTTCCATGGAAAATTCTTTCTGCAACAAATTGCAGCTATTCTTGTAACCTCAGACTTTTTCATATTCACATCATGTTACGTGTTCAAAGAGTATCATAGAACCTGGTCTTTACATTCCATACCACTGTTGAACCTTTGGAAAAGCCAAATATATGTCTCTTTATCAAAATCTCCATGGAAATGTGTTCTGCTTTTACTTCTTTTCTTCTTGTTCATCCACTGGTTCCATTCCTCCTCTGACTCTACAGGGGTATTTGGATACTCAGGATCACCAACTACCACATCTGCTTCACTTTCTTGTGCTTCCTTTGCTTCTCTTGTCTTCTCTTCAGCTTCTCTAGAATAAGCTACCTTAAAATTTGCAGCTGTCTTTGCACCTTCCTCAAAAACTGATTGAAATCTCTCATCACTAGCACCATCCCCTGCATCTTCTACAACATCATCTCCATCATCATTATGATTCTCATTATTCTGTAACAATTCTTCTTTTTCTGCACGACTCTCATCCTCAGATTTCTCACCTTCACCATCTTCCCTTGTCCTCTCGGTTTCCTCATCTCCCTCATTATCATGCTCACCTTCATCGTTACCAGCAGCATGGTCCTCATTGTCTTTCTTGTCATATGATTCATCATCATATTCATATCCATCCTTAGCATTGTTACCGTCACCAGCTTGAATGCTTTCAACAGAATGAGTCTCAACAGGTTTAGGCTCTGAGATCGCATGTTCCAAATATATATCAAGCTCCCCGTGTTGCTCTCATGCCAGCTTTAGTTCATTCATGTCCAATTCTGTTGTATCATAGACGTATTCAAGTTTCTTCATGCCTTCTCCTACAGCTTTGTAGTAAATCAGACAGAGTGGAGGATCGATCAACACTTCCTCCCTTGCAAAGCTTTCGAATTTCTCCCATTGAAGTACTGATGACTTTCATATTCGTGTCTCGCACCCGACTCCACCTTCGTAAATGAAATCTCTCTTTACTTTCTTCAACACTCCACCAAAGTGGATATTGAGTTTGATATCCACATCTCTGTGTCACGAAAAACATAATTCATCAGCATCAAAACCCAAAAACCACTATAAGAAAACAGGTGGTCTGCAACGAACATTTGCAACCGAAGTGTAGCGTTGCAAGTTTGCATCGAAAATGCAACAATACCACAACGACCAAATATTTCGTTGCAAAGTTGTTGCGATATTGCAACAAACTCAACTGACACAAGCAAATCTATGAAAATGAGTATTCAAATCTACCCTAAACCCAGAAAAGTATTTCTTGCCCCATTTCGATTCAAGCATTTGCCTTCAAAAATCGATGTTTGGCTCTCGATGATGCTAACCTAAGCTTCTCCAATCTGAATTACGTCAATAATTTTGCCTCTGGATGTTTCCAATTTTCTCTCTTTCTTTTGATTTATAAGAACCCTAATTCCCAAATCGATTTGGGACTTTTGTTTAAAGAGAAAATTAATTTTTAATTTAAAAAATTGCCACGTAGTTTTTCTTTTAAAACGAAAACACGTTTCCGATCTCCATTATCAGATGCAACATTTCTTCACCGAAGATATAACCCCGTTACACGCCGTCTACAATTCCGTTAAAAATTTTGGTTGTGCACATACAGGGAACATTGGCGTGGTTTAATATGACAAAAATGTGTCATCCTAATGGTTTTAAGTGATATCAATATATTACGAGGGTTTAAAGTGTTAGTGCTTGTCATTGTGAAAAAAATTTATGCGATTTTTCTTATTTAAGAGTGAATATTTAATAATTTTGTATTCCATTATACACCCGCATATACTTTTGACGAAAAAAAAAATACACCCGCATATACTTTACCCGAAAATATACGCACGCATATGTCAGTTTTGTTTTTGTTACCCGGGATTTCTTTTTGGTAAACTATTTGGGAGTATTATTCAACACTAATTACTAGAACTCTGACAAGAATTTTAAATCACTTGATGACCATTAAACAATCATTAACTAGAGTTAGTCATGCTGTACACGATTATATTACTCGTTATATACATATTTAATTGTATATTATTTTTACATATAATTATTTTTACATATAATTATTATTTTCAAATTTTTTATTTAAAAAATTATCATATATGATAAAATTAGTTTGATTAATTGAAAATATTATATGTTTAATAGTCTAGACATGTATTTATTTAAATTTGTTAAGTTACTAATAAATGAGTTCAGATAGATTTTGTATAGTAGATTTTTTAGAGTGGCTCTATTTTAATAAAGTAGGTTTAGTAATCTAAGTACTTTCTCAATTTTTTTATTAAGTGTCATTTTATAACTTTTTATAATTTTGGTGTAAGTGTTTGACAAAGTTTTTAGTTTCATTTCTAGTATTTTAGCTCATTAATTAGTTAATAAATTAAATAAAATAATGTTTGTTGAAAATTTCCAAACTTTTTTCCATCATTTGTTCATAGAAATTTTTTACGGTTTACCAGAATTAATTTATATTTGGAACCATATGAAATTGATAAATTTTTCGGATGATTATATATCAAAAGCAACTATTTCGGATGATTTACGGACGGTTTTTTTTTATCTATTTAGCCTAGCTTTTTGTGTTATAGCTAATGCTAAAATTGAAATAACTTTCGTGTAGTGTTTGGACAATATATACTGAAGTTGGATTTAGTGTGTTGAATTTATTCACAAAAGATACATAAGTTCTTTTTTGTTGTTTTGTCTGTTTAATGAAAAAACGATATATTTTTGTTATTTCACTAAAAATGTCATTCTGATATTTTCGTAAAAATAAAATAAAAAACGATTAAAAAATCTTCATTGTTTTTCATTAATTCATTTAAAAAAGTTTTCTTCCACCAATTAACATATTAAAACAGTGAAGTTAAAATAGAAAATTTGATTTGTAAATTTGTATTGAAAATGTAAAGCGACACTTTTTATCAAAAAAGTAAAATCTTAAACGACACTTTTTACAAAATAGAAAGAGTACAAGTTATTTACACCCAACACAATCTTGATATATGTTTAGCAACAAGAAAACTTTCTCATATATATAATGTAAACTACTCACATTTATAAGGAACATGTTTAACAAAAAAGGTTAATTTGCTAGATGATCAAAACCGGACCGAAGCATAGACGAAGGAATTGACCGTTTAGGGCATCATAATTTTAGCGATAATTTTTAAATGTATGTAGGACAATAAATAATCTTTATGAACAAAAGAGTACACATTTTTTGTGCTTAGGGCATTACAAAATTTTGGAAATGCTGGACTGACATTGCAAATGACTAAGCAAAAAACATCATTTAACTATCTAAAAGTAACAAAAAAGAAATAATATATAATGAAGACGTTTTTACAAAAATATTTTCATCCTCTTAACAACAAAATTTTGAAAGCCAAAAGTAATTTATAATTTTGAGAAGTTTGAATTCTTATTTAATGGTAAATTTTTATTAGATCTTATTTTCCAAGAAAAACACTAAAAAAACGTGTTTGACAAAAAGGATATATGAGGAATGTCACAAGCAGGAGAAAACTCCAAGCCGGATGATAGTTTGTAGATTGGACCGCCGATATAATGTCATAACTGTTCACAAATATGAGGACTCAAGAGAGTCACAAATATGCCTTCATCTGCATGCCTGACACAAACTACTTTATTGGGATTACGTAGCCTACTTCCCAATGAGGAAACCTCAATTTTTTTTTTTTCAAAACCTTTTTCATATAGAGTGATTTACCTATTTAGACACTTTTTGATAAAGTATTTTCACATTGGTGCCAAGAGGTACTTTTTTAGGGTGAGATTACATAAGTGCCCTTAAACCTAAAAGTTACTTCCTAACTAAAAAGTAGTAATCTAGTTACGATACATAGGTCACTTTCATCGTTTATCTCCTTTCAGTTTTGTTTCAGATTTCAAACTCTTTGAAGATCTCAAAAATTCCTTCATGCTTCCGAAGAAGAAGATTGGAGATTTCAATTCGACGTCACTATTTAACTTGGTCGGAAGAAACTACAGAGAACACCAACAACTTCCGCAAGCTTTCACAAAACCATAAGCGAAAAATAATAGTCGGCGAGAGAAATCAGAGCAAATACATGGAAGGTAATCGCTGATTTCTCTCTTCGTACTCTACAGATTTTTATATATTAATTAATTTATCTACAAGTTGACTATTGTAGAAAAGAAAATCTTTAGTTTGATGGGTTAGTTAAAAGTTTCGATTTGGGGGGTTTTGGCTTAGATTCGGATTACGCTTTCGATTTGGGTTTTCGTTAACCAATTTTTAACAATTGTTTGCGACACCAGCAATTCCGGCGACGGAAGTGATTTTGACCTGTTTCGAAATCTTCATCACCAAGAAGTGTAAGTTATCTAAAATTGTGGACGCATCCATAAATCCTAGTCTACTTGGATCGTCATAGATAATATGTTTGTCTATATTGCATGAGACCATGGGGATGAGCCTGAGATATGGTTACAGTGCACATAAGTGACGACTCAGGTAATTGTAGATGTATGCTAATAGCAAAAATGTTATTCCAAGAAGACTAATATATAATGCTTGATAGGAAATTCAACCAGGTGGGGAGGTCGATGATGTTGAAAACAGAGAACAACCAACACATGTATTATTGAAAGCTATGAATTATGTAGTTGCAATTGTGTCCTAATCCACATGGACTAGGAGGAAAAGGTTGCAATTATGTCCTAATCCACATGTCCAAATCATATTGTTCTTTAAATCCTTCTGTATGTTTCTTATGGTATGTTAAACTTACCTCATTTTCTTATTGGTGTATGAAAACTTGTGCTAGTCCATGTGGACAAGTCCACATATTCTTGTCAATAATGCAAGGACTTTAACGGTAATATATTTCACTAAGATACGTGAATGTATTGAAACAAAACAAAAAAACCTCACATGCGGTTATTCTTCTTCTATGCTCACAACAACAAATTCTTCTTCCATGCCCACATCACTATATTGTCTAATGACTTATACTTTGCATCGTCTGTGTTTTGTATTATTATTCCCTGGATAATATGAATAGCCAACAACATTAAACATTTTTCGTCCAAATACTTTTGTATTGACAGACTGTGCTTAGTTATAAACTTTTAATCTCATCCACACAATCAATTTTTTCTCTTTCAAAATGAAAGGTCCATATGAAAAGTCCCAAATCAGAAAATGACTCTAACTACACAAGGGCAATTTCGTCAAAAAAACGCCTCGAACAAAGTGAATGTGCCCTCTGTCCAAAATGTCACCAAATCGTTGTCCAAAGTCAAAAAAAGTACCTCTTCTTATAAATACTGATAACAAAAGATATTATTTTATTATATAAATTTATTTACAATATTGTCTCCTTAATTTCGTCATGAAAACCTTCTCTAGTGATATGTATCGGTTACCACGAGTAATACCAACAGTAGGAAATAAATGAATTTAACGTGGTATGTTCTAGTTTGTTTGAAATCATGAAACATTTGGTAACTAATACAAAATGAAACTTTTCTAACAAAATAGCATAATCTGACTTTTCTAAAAGTCTGTATTATAATCACACTGAAAGCATCTCTAGTGTATTACATGATTTTTCCAAAAATCTGCATTAAATCACATTAAACATCTCTAATGTATTACTTTATTTTTCTACTCTAAAAAATCGAACAACATTAAAATGATGTTAGATTTTGTTCCAATCATACTCTATTTCTAATTTCAAAATGAAATAATTTTTAAATAAAATGATAAATAAAATTACTCTATTTATGAAATAGTTTTAATAGAGTTTTGATCTAGGATTTTAAAAGGGATGAACTTTAGAGCATTTCCATTGAGGGTTTCTCAATGAATCTCTTAACATTAAACAAATAAAAAAAATGCAAAAAGAAGAGAGAGAAGGAAGAGATTCTCTCATTTGAGAGACTATGGTTTCTTCATAAGAAACCCACATTCCACATATCTTGTTGTGATTGGTTCAATTTTCTTCAAAAATAAATTTAAATTCTACAACTAAAATTATATTAAAAATATTAATATTATAATGATTAAGAAACTCTATTGAGTTTTTTATGGATGAAAATGCTCTTAGGGTTTAAATGACCATATTCAGATACCAACGCATTGTAAGTTTCTGTATCTGCTTTCGTATAGAGACATCATCCATGACACACATTGCACATACATGAAGACATTTTTACGTGGAAAGATAATTTTACGTCTTTTAACAAAAATGATAATTTTAAGTCATGTATATACATTTGTGTATATATGATAATTAAAAAAAATAGTGTGAAACAAATTAACAAAATAAACAACAAGTTGACGGGAACTAGACGACTTTTTAGTACTAATTTTCCTATGTTGGTTCCATTAGTACAGACGCTAAAAGTTATTGTCATGTTTGTTTTCTGTATTTGCCCCCACACGGTATCAAGTCACAGTTATTTAAAGTAATAAATAATACTCTAGATGTTGTTTTGTTATGATGTGACAATGATAAGTTAGATTGTCTGAACCAAATATGCAACTTATAACTGTATTAAAAAATAGTAGTTATTGATTTCTTCTTTTTTTGTTAAAGAAAAAAAAAACAACATCTTTATCGTTAGACTACATACGACAAAAAAATATCTTTATCTTCTTTTGTTCACAAAAATGTTAATAATATACATATCTAACGAAGTAGTCTAGAGAGAAACAAGTGAGCTGGTCTGCATCGCTTCTGCTGCTATCTCACATAATCAGGATTCGAATCATGCACTTACTTCTAGTGAAAGCAACTCTTTATCGTTAGACTACATACGACAAAAAAAACGGAGTAGTCCAAAACAAATCCTACAAAGTTTTTTTTTTTTTTTTTAGAGTTTTCTGAAAATTACAATGAATAACCAACAAAAACCATTATATAAATTTTAATTCTCTAGAAAAACTAAACAATATATTCAAATTCTTAATTTCTATTTAATTTTTTGTTCATAAAGACTAAAGAGTGAGCTATTTTTAAAAAAACCTCCCGGTATCTTTTTTTTACTCTCACAATATTAAATACTAGTAACTAGGTTATCGTGTCCGCGCTCTCGCGGACTATAAATCTATTTTTATATTTTATCGTTTTTTGCTATAATGTTTACGTTTTTATAATATAGTTTTGTATGTTATAAAATATGTATCCAGACAGATTAATTTTTAGTAACTTATAAATCTTGATCACTTCACCAATTAGTTTTTTTGGATGATAATATTTAATGTATTTAGTCGCATTTATGTATCATTATGTCTAAAATAGATTGTACTATGCTTTGTTTTTAGTAAATATGTTAATAAAAATTTTCATATTTTCAAAATAAATTAATGAGTTAAAATATATATTCGACTATATAAAATTTGATGCATATATTATGTAAATATATTTATCAAGACATATGTTAGTCAATCTATTGGATTCCAATAAATTTAACCATTGTTTGGGATTTAAAATTTTCCCAAAAAATTTATTAGTAAACGAAATCTAAATGTTACATGTTATACTAAAATAAGTTACTAATAAGAAAAAATATTATGCAATTATCAAAAATGCTTTTATTTTCAGGAAAAATATATACCACAAAAACAATATTAATTATATGACCAATCTAATCATCGATAGAAGGAAGAATCAATGTGGTTAAGATTTCTTAAACTATATGAATTGTCTTCGAATAAAATTTGTGTTTTGAGGTTAATTTGATTATATGACACATCATATTTTTTTAAAGATGTGTCATCTTTTAAAGTGAACATGTCAACATTTTTTGCGTGAAATTGAATGAGGTGTTGACAAATCAGCTTTCTAACTAAAATGACTTTGCAAATAATATTAAGAGGATTGTTTTCTTATGATTATTCAACAAATTACCCCTATCTTTTTAGTTTTAATTTGACCGAAAAAATCATATATATACATAAAGACGATGATTTAATTATTTTTCGGAAAAAAATTCTCATAAACAAACTATTTTCTTTTATCCAAAATACTATATCAGTTGATTTAAAAATGTGTTTTATGCATTTTTATATTGTTAAAATATGTGTTTTATGCATTTTTATTTTGTTAAAATATGTGTTTTATGCATTTTATTTTGTTAAAATATGTGTTTTATGCATTTTTATTTGTTAAAATATGTGTTTTGATTTTTTATTAAAATAAAGATTTATTAAAAAATTTGAATGTTTTGACAGTATTCAACTTTCAAATTATGTTTGAGTAATTACCTAGAAATAGATTAAAAAAATAACAAAAACCGATAATAGATAGATTTTGTATATAAATTTTTTTTATCAAAACTAAAAGAAAAAACCTAAAATGATTGTAAGATATGTCACACATATATGTCGAGGACACTGTAACCTGGTAGTTAAGTCTCCAGAGTCAATCCTCATGGCACCGGAGTTCAATCCTCCTCCACCACATAGTGAAACGAATATGTGAGGCTAAATGGGCCATCAGACCGGCCCATTGTGATCCGTTTGTTGACAAAAAAATAGATGTTATACATATATATATATATATATATTGAAGGATGAATCTGAGACATCATACCTCCAGAACGATTAGAAATATTGAAGGAAACGATACAATTATGATTGCTGATGGGACTTATCTTCCCGTGACACACATTGGATACACCACTATATCCTCTTCCTCAGGTACTATCTCTCTAAATGATATTTTGGTATCTCCCAATATACAGAAATCTTTGTTTTCAATATCAAAACTATGTGATGATAATCCTTGTGGTGTGTATCATGATGCTAATAAGATATGCGTTATCGATCTTTAAACCCAGAAAGTGGTGTTAAAGGGTCCTCAGCATAAGGGCCTTTATATGTTGAAGGATCAAGATTTTGTTGCATTTTATTCGAATCAGCATTGTGCTAACTCTGAAGATACATGGCATCTCAGATTGGGACACTCAAACTCAATGATCCTTCAACAACTTAAGAACAACAAGGATATACATATTAATAAGAGCAACACTTCCTCTATTTGTCAACCTTGCCATATGGGAAAAATTTCAAGATTACAGTTTTTCACTTTTGATTCTCGTGTTTGTACCCCCTTGATCGAATTCATTGTGATCTTTGGGGACCCTCACCGGTTGTATCAAAACAAGGGTTCAAGTATTATGCTATTTTTGTTGATGGTTTTTCTCGGTTTTCATGGATCTATCCACTTCGTGCCAAGTCTGAATTCATATCAGTGTTTGCTGCGTTTCAAAAGATAGTGGAAAATCAATTCAATACAAAGATCAAAGTCTTTCAAAGCGACGGAGGTGGAGAATTTACAAGTAATGAGCTGAGACAACATCTCACTAATCACGGAATCAAGCATCTTATTTTCCGTCCATATACAACGTAACAAAACGGTATAGCAGAAAGGAAACACAGACACGTGGTGGAACTTGGCTTTTCAATGATGTTTCATAGTAATTCACCACTACATCACTGGGTAGAAGCCTTCTTTTCGGCTACTTTCATCGGGAACCTTCTACCTTCTGCTGTCTTGGATCATTATAGCCCTTATCAAACTCTTTTTATAGAGAAACTAGATTACGATATGTTAAGGGTATTCAGATCAACTTGTTACCCGTGTTTGAGGCCTCTAGGACAACACAAATTTGAACCAAGGTCCCCGCTTTGTGTGTTCTTAGGCTATAATGTTCAATACAAGGGATATCGATGTTACATCCACCATCAGGAAATGTCTTTATATCCCGTCATGTAGTATTTGATGAAGAAGTTTTTCCTTTCAAGCAACAATATAGATCGTTGATTCCTCAATACAAGACCCCTCTGCTTCAAGTTTGGCAATCTGAAATGCCATCACCTTTAACTGATTCACTAGAGGAGAAAACTGACAACTGTAGAATTCTTCCAGGTCCTCTCACAGTCCCTATGGAGGATCAACCTACAACTGCTACAGTTCCTAATACAAAACACGAGCATAGCACAAACAATAAGTTAGATGACACATATGAAGAATATGAACCTCAAACAGAACAAGAAATCAATGAGAATATTCAAGATCATCAACTTGAGAATACTCATTCTATGACAACTCGCTCAAAAGCAGGCATACACAAACCAAACACGAGGTATGTTCTCCTGGCTTCTAGATTTGCCACAGAGGAACCACAATCTATTACCGCAACTTTGACACATCCAAGGTGGAATCAAGCTGTTCAAAACGAGATGGGTACTGTTCATATGCTACACACCGGGGCTTTGGTTCCTCCCACCAAAGACATGAATATCATAGGACCCAGATGGGTATTCAAGACTAAGCTTAAGTCGAATGACACTATGGACAAACTAAAGGCACGGTTGGTTGGGAAAGGGTTTGATCCAGAAGAGGGGCTTGATTATATGGAAACATTCAGCCCAGTGGTTTGAACTGCAACAATAAGAATGGTTCTGGATATTGTCGCAACTAAAGATTGACTAGTAAAACATCTAGATGTTTCGAACGCTTTTCTACATGGGGAATTACAGGAACTGGTCTTCATGTCTCAACCACCTGGGTTTATTGATCCACAAAGACTTGAGTATGTGTGTCGCCTCACGAAATCGCTCTATGGTCTCAAACAAGCTCCCCGAACATGGTTTGACACATTAAGAAACTATCTTTTGGAATTTGGGTTCACATGTTGCAAATCCGATCCTTCCTTATTCACTTATCATCAACAAGGGAAGACACTAGTCTTGCTTATCTATGTTGACAATATGCTTCTCACGGGAAGTGATTCAGAGCTTCTCCAACAACTAATGATAGCTTTGAATCTCAGATTCTCCATAAAAAAATTGGGACCTCCTCGATATTTTCTGGGAATTGAGATAGAAAAACATGCTGAAGGACTCTTTCTTCACCAAACAGCTTATGCGAGTGATATCTTGCATCAAGCAGCTATGACAGATTCGAATCCCATGGCCACTCCTCTGCCACAACATCTTGAGTATTTCGATTCAGATTTGATCTCTGAACCCACATACTTTCGAAGCTTGGCGGGGTAAGCTTCAATACCTTACAATTACAAGACCGGATATTCAATACGCTGTGAATTTCTTCTGTCAAAGAATGCACGCTCAGAAAACCTCAGACTTTGGTCTACTCAAACAGATACTAAGATATATCAAAGGGGCGTTAAAGATGGGTTTAAATATCAGGAAAGATCAGAGTCTCGTTCTAACAGCTTACTCAGATAGTGATTGAGCTGGTTATCGAAAAACAAGACGCTCAACAACTGGCTTCTGCACTCTGATGGGATCAAACTTGATTTTCTGGTCTGCTAAAAGGCAACAGTCTGTTTCCTGATCTTCAACGGAAGCAGAATACAGAGTATTAGCCGAGACTTCTTAAGAACTTACTTGGATCTCTCTTTTGCTCCGAGAACTAGGAGTTACTTAGTTTCAACCAACGCTCCTACAATGTGACAATCTATTTGCAGTATACCTCAGCGCAAACCCTACATTACACAAAAGGTCAAAACATTTCCAAACAGATTGCGATTACATAAGGGAGCAAGTGGCGTTGGGTTTGATTGAAACAAGACACATCTCAGCAAAGCTCCAATTAGTTGATATCTTTACAAAACCCTTACCAAGAAGAGCATTCATGGAGCTTAGAACCAAACTCGGAGTTGTTGCTTCACCCACTCCCAGTTTGAGGTGGGATGTGAGTGATATCGCCTCTGTTACGAATAATCAAAAGAAAAAGTTACGTGTGGGCCAAACAACAACTATCACACAAAACAAACAAAGCCAAGAACAAGACAAAACAGAGTAATAAAAAAACACTGTACAATCAAAGGTAAAAAAGGAGGTCAAGCAGAAGGAGAGGGATATGGATCACAACATATTCTCACCCATCAGCAATGACGATGATGACATCTGTCCTCAATAGCTTGTCCTCAATAGTTGTAATGTTCTAAATTGTTCTAGAAGCCTAAGAGCATCTATGAAAAACTCTATAAAAGAAGATTGTAATCGTTGTTGAATGATAATAAGAGAAAGATTCATCCTTTACAAAAGCTCTCAGTTTTCTAATCTTCTTCATTTTTAACGATATATATGTATGTATATATATATATATATAAATGATATGGAACTTGCAATGAGAAGTTCCATA
>OVAN01003706.1:0-28119 GCA_900406275.1 Anastatica hierochuntica
GACTATTTTGTCACTCCGTCTGCAACTGCGTGATATGGTCTGAAAAAAGTTACACTTTTGCGACTATTTGTTGCTTACTCGTTAAATAATCGCTAATTTGTGACGTTTTTCATACTCTTGGTTATGGTCGTAATTTAACGACTGTTTTACCTCAACGCATTTTTCCATCGTTAAAGTGTCGTTATGTTGCCGTAAAACGGTCACTATATTTGCGACTACTTATACGGTCGCAATAATCAGTCGCAAAAAGACAGTTTTCTTGTAGTGAATGATCCATATAAATATGTTGTCACAACACCCATCATGTACATTTCTAAATTGTTGGATGTCGATAAATTCATCAAGTACATGAATGGGATTGCATCCATAATCGGGGAATAAGTTTTTTCATAATCAACTCCCGGTCTTTGAGAAAAACCTTGTGCCACAAGTCGGGCTTTATATCGTGTGACCTCATTTTTCTCATTTTTTATTCACAAAGACTCATTTGCATCCAACTAACATTACATCATCAGGTGTAATGACAACTGGTTCAAAGACATTTCTTTTATTGAGGGAGAGTAATTCAGTTCTCATGGCCATTTGCCATTTCTCCCAATTAGGCATTTCTTGGCACTCTGATACAATTTTCGGTTCCGGATCCTCAATCTCATCGTTAATTTCTTCAGTACAGAAAAGGAAAACATTCCATCAATATCTTCTATCTCCTATCTAACCTATAATTTCCCAATATGGGTACAATTGATAGAGATCTCAAGCTTTTCTGTATCATTTTCGTCTTCTAGACGAATTTCACATGATTCTTCTGGAACCTTTTCATTTATGTATTTTTGGCACTTTTCTTTGTGTGGTTCATCTACAATATTTTGAGGGCAGATTTCCTTATGTGAGTCTTATGTGCCTTTTTCATTTTGCTCTCCCAATTCGAGGAATCTTATCTTTAGACCCTAAGGGTATCCCCCTCTTTAATTGAATCCTCGGTTCATCCACTTTGTTTCCATCTATATGTTTGTCAGGAACATTGATTCTCGATGAAACATTTACTGCAGGAACATATGATTTTGTCACCCTTTTTGTATCGGTAAACGCATCTGGTAGCTGATTTGCCATATTCTGCATATGTATAATTTTCTGAACTTCCAGCTCTCGTTTATTAGTAGGGGATGTAAGTGTACCAAAGATGGCGTACACCATGTAATATCTTTTGGAATCTCTTTAATTCCTCCCCCTAACGTTGGACATTTATCTTCATAAAAATGGCAATCATAAAAATGAGCCGTAAAATATCACATGTGCGTTATTCAAGATACCCCACATAAATTCTCAATCTCCTTTGTGGCTCCATTTTTGTTCGTTGCGGCGGGTCAATAGGAACATTTACAACGCATCCAAAAACGCGAAGATGGGATATATTTGGTTCTCTGCCATACATCAATTGTAGTGGAGAATGTTCATGATAAGCACTTGGCCTTAACTGGACCAATGCTGCAACATGCATAATAGCATGTCCCATACTGAAATTGAGAGCTTTGTTCTCAATATTAACGGTCTTGCAATTAGTTGCAACCGTTTAATAAAAGACTCGGCCATGCCATTTTGTGTATGAACATGACCGGATACTCAACATCAATGCCCACTGGCATACAGTAATCATTAAGGGCTTTTGTAAAGTGAATTCACCAGCGTTATCGAGTCTTATTTCTAAGCTTTCTTTCTTATTTAAGAAAGCTCATCATATACCCTCATATATTTTATATGAGTTATAACACCGAAAAATGCTTACATAACTCCAAGAATTCGGTACTTCATGACCAAATATCATTTCTTTAGAAATGCTTAAAATGTAAGCATTATGTAAATCCTCCCTTGGGATATTTTGAAGTAACATCTCTTTTATTAGATGTTAAACTTGGATATCTAAAGACAACTTCGTCTATCAAAATATTATCCCATATTTTCATTATTGTGATAACTCTTTATAAGTTCTTATCAAATATGTGTTCCTGGGAACATAATTCTGATATCAGTAATCTTTCAAAGATTATAAATATCTTAGAGGTATAATCCAAGCCATTCATATACTGCCAGACATATCTACCTGGACTTCTGGTCCAAAAATTTTTAGTTTTTCATACGAGCTTTAATATACACTTAATTGCCTCTTTTTATCTTTTAGCCAATACTTTATTTTCTACACTCAGCCAAGGGGGTAGAGTTATGATCCTCACTCTTACTTAATCAAAACGCGCGCTTTCATTTATATTGTCGACAATTTCTTTCCTTTGGTTCCACTTTACCGTTTTGACATGTTTAACCGAGATCTCTTTATCATAATCTTTTATTTATTTCAGGTACTTGATTTATTATTAAACATGTCAATGGTCTTTTCAAGATACAATCCTCCCCTTTTAATAACTTGCTCCTTTTCAAAGATTTTATATTTGGAACAAAATAGTATATAACATTCCTTACGTGTCATGGACTTATTATCAAAAGATTGTCCTACTGGGACATATGATCTTATTGGAGCACTATTTTGCTGGAATAAGAGATTTTTTTTCTTCTTTTTCTCTTAACATTGACTTTATTTCTGACAGTCAATCCACAATATTTCATGAATGAATTATCCTTTTGAACTTCAAGTTCAAATTTCTTTTGTATGAGGATCCATAATTTTTCTGATAATTCATTTCATGATCTCTCACCGACAAGCTTTTATCTTCTTTTTCAAATGCTTCTGGCATTTGATTTTCAATATTGAATAGTGATCTTTTTAACTTATGAACCTCGCATTCATATATCTTTATTTAAATATTCAAACCATTCAATAATTCTCCCCTTCGAGAAGATGACATTTTGTGTCATTCTATCTCAAATAGAATTTCACTTTAGGACCAATGACAAATCTAATTACCCATTTTGGGTAAAATATTATGTCTCAAATCATTTTGATGTGGAATTTTTAATACCCTCTCCAAGATGATGATTTTTTTTAATAACTCATCATGAGCCAATTTTCTCTTTTGGATCGATCATAATTGGGAATATGAATAAAAAACTTCATCCATTATTTTCAATGAGCTTCATCCTTAATAACTCATGATGATCTTTTCTTTAATTTTAACACATTCATAAGTTGAAAACTTTTGGTTTTCAACAAAAATTCTCCATGTCCTTCAATATTTTTTATTTCATCTAGATGACATAACTAATTATTCCATTGCTTTGAGCAATAAGTAAACTTCAGGTTTACTGTTATATATGCCACTATCATCCTTAATCTTTATATATGTGTGTCATCATCATGCGCTCTTTTAGGGTGTTTAGCTCTTATGTTCACTTAGAACGTTTTAGCACTTACGCTCTTCAGGGCATTTTAGCTCTTCTTAGAGCATCTTCTTTCTTACTCTCTCTTTTTAGAGTGTATCAGCTAATCAGAAGCCGAACTTTTGTTCTTTAAGAACATTTTTACTTTTTGAGAGAATTTAGCTCATCGATTCGCTCATCTGGAGCGATTCATTATTTAGGAGCTCTTCAAAATTATCCAATTATTTATGTATTACTTGAAAGGCATAGCCTTTCCATAGAATTTAGATAATTCAACAAAATTAACAGTTATATATGTGCACGTAACATAATAACATAAATTAAAAGTTAGCTTTGCGCGACGGCCTAGCCATCTTGTACGCGACATAAATTTAAAGGTTAGCTTGTTAGTTAAAAAGTTAGCTTGTATGAACTAAAAGGGTTAGCTTGTTAGCATAACCATAAATTAAAAGGATAACAGGAAAGTAAGTAAAACCCTTACCAAGTTGTGGAATTTACGATTTATACGGGGTTGTATCCGCCCGACCTGAATTGTCAGATCTAACCCGATTTCTTAATCGAAATTTAAATCGTGCAAACCCCTAAATATGATTTGAATTCAAAACTGCCACATTCTCTCAGAGACGATTTCTCTTCTTCTTAAAACTAGGAAAAACTAAACAATGCTCTCATTGATTTCTCGAGAAAGCTTATCAAATATGAAAAAATGGTGGAAACAAGGCAAGCTTTGAAGAAGGAAGTCGGAAAGCGGAAGGCAAATCTAGCGAAAGAAGGAGGAGAAGGCGAGGACGACGAAGACTGCTGCTGTGAAGATTGTACAACCGACGAAGAAGACAGAGAATCTGATCGATATAGCCGAGAGATCGAGTAGGGATGAGTCAGAGGTGGCTCCACTAAACGTGCTTGTGGAGGTTGCGACGACACATTTATCGAGGACGACGATGTAGACAACCAAGGTTAAGAGGCTACCTCGAGTGACGGCGGAGACGAGGATGCAAACAAGGATCCCAACAAGGATGAAGATGATGATAAAGAAAAGGATGCAAATAATGAAAAGGAAGCAACAACTGGTGAGGATGAAGACAAGGATGAAGGAAAGGATGTAAACAATGAAGACAAAGCATCAGATGGTGGAGAAAGTGAATATGAAGGAGAGGAGGAGAGGTCTCCATTTGCAATAATTCCTAGTACTAATCCAGAGCACTTTGAGGTAACTAATTAGCAATTAGTTTTGATTTGTAAATTTTGATGCCATTTACATTGTGTCTTGGAGGGAAAAGTGGGTAAAAATATGTGTAATACTAGGAAAACTTGAAGATGATGAAGGTAAAACTTAAGAAAACTAGTGGGAAGTTTCTTATAAATGGGGTAGAACTATATGTTACAAGGGAAAACTATTTGGAGTGTTGATGTATTACCGATATAACTAAAGTAGAGTTGTATGGTATTTGCAGGATTTTGAGGCAATCTAACCAGCTAGAATGTACTTCTCGCCAACAAAGTACAAGAAACATATAAAGTTGGGGTCAAGGTACTTCATATCAGAAGCTATTGACACGCTTGGGAACCTGAAACCAAGGCTCAGTCAGCAGAGAGGAGGTGGATTAAGGAGCATCCTCAATTCAAACACTTGTTCCACATGAAAATAAACAATAACCACAAGGTTCAGAGAATGTGGATGTTGTTGTTGCGGACTGCCAAAATCGTGACGCGAAAAAAAAGTATGGTTCATCGCCAATGTTGTTCCCATCTGGTATGCCGTGAGGGAACAAACATTGATATCAGGACTAGACTGCTGCAACTATCCCCTCGGCTACAAGGAGATGGGTAGTAGATATTTCGTGAAACGACATTTCAAGGGAACAATAAGGTTAGAGGATGTGAAAGGGAAGCTTGAGTGAATGGACCCCATAGAGACAGGCTAAAGATTTTGGTTCTATACTTCTTAGCAAGTGTGGTTTGCGCGCAAGCGAAGAGTGGAGTTGTCCCAAAAAATATTTTGGATTTTTCCAAGAGCCGTTACTGATCTTGAGTTCTACAAGACCTTTCCGTAGGGGAAATATTCGTATTATTACATGGTGAATGAGATCTCTCATACCATGAATGATTTTAAAGGGCAGGTGAAGGAGAAGGTTTTATGACCTTTTCCAGGTTTCTGTCTTCCATTGGAGGTAAGTAACAGAGCATTATGACATTGTTATTATTGCTAATTGTTGACCACTTAAGAAAATGTGGGTTTTTTAGCTTCTTGCTTTCGAGGTGATTCTGCAGTTGGGAATTAAGTTCAAAGACTCGATTGGAGGAGCTAATGTCAACTGTCCGAGGATGTGTCAGTCAACATTCGAACCCAGTAAAATGAAAGGGTTTCCTCTTTCAGGAATATATAAGGAACCGGGCACAACTAAGGTAAGTTTTTCTTTGCATTTGAGAATTTTATAGAGTAGAACTGGAAAAAAAGGTAAATCTATCTGAGATCTATGGACATTCACAAGACAATGACAGCATCTTGCTCACCAAATCTGAAGCAGAAAATACTCTCTTGGATGAAATCACAAAAGAGGAGAATGATGTTGATGAGCAGTGTCTTGATGTCGACAGTTGGGTAAAGTGTCTCAGTGAAGGTTTGAAGGTATTTTTTGAAGACATGTACAAACAAGATGTTGCCGCCCGAGAAGAACAAGTTAAAGAGCTAGCTCAGCAAATGTCAGCCACTGAAGGCTCCACTTCCACCCTCGAATTGGCAGATGTAATGAAAAGCATCCAAAAATTAGGTGATCAATTCAAGAGAGTTGTGAAGAAAGTTGAAAAATTTATCTCCAAATATGATAAATAGTTGGCCCCATTTGAGACATTTGTGAAGCAAGATGAGAAAGGAGAAACGAAGAGAGGTAGTGAACTTGTTTTTTATTTTATGAACTTGATTGTTTGTTTTATATTTTTTGAAGTTGTGCACATCTAGAACTTGTAATTTAATTTATGTTTCGTTGAACTGCAATCGTAGTACAACACAAACCTTAATTTAACACAAGCCTTTAAAAACATAAAATGCTTGTAGTTTTAGAAACCATAGACAAGTCTCAACAAAAACATAAACATAAACATAAAGCTTAAGGAGTTGATTCGAAAGCACGTTTAATACGGGTTATAAACTCTTTAAGCTTTGCCAACTATTCAGCTATCACATCTGCTTCCTTCCTTTATTGCTCAACCTCTTCCTCGACACCAAAAACCCATGGTTGACGAAAGTGGAGGCCATCGTCTTGCACGTCAAACTCTCATATAGTTTCACATATTTTTACTTAGTCTTATCGGTTCTACTTTCAATCATATGAAGTAGTTCTGCCTAGTTTTACGAGTTTCACTTTACCGAATGCAAAGAAAATCGAAATTACCTTAAAGTTCTTACACGTGAAGTATCTTCTCCTAGGTAAAGTATCAAAATCTCCTGGGTACTTTTGATTTGGTGAGATTTCGTGGATGATTCGTTCCCCACATGGAAAATTGTTGGAATCCCATTTTGGGCATCGGTAACGTACCCAGTCATGTTGATGTATTTTTGAAGCTACCTCATCTCCTTTGCCTCGACAGATGGATCCCAGTAATTGCATTGTCTCTTCATGAATTAGGAGAACGGATAGAAGTGATGAAAGAGAGAGGGAGAGAAATAGAATGATGAAGGAGAGAGGGAAAATAAGGAAAATGATGAAAGAGAGAGAGAGAGAGAGAGAGAGAGAGAATGATGTAAGTGAGAGAATCTCGTGTAAAAAGGCTCGGGAAAAGTGAAAAACTTGTGTTTTTCGGTTATGGCGCCAAAAATTTTTCATTTTTCCGCCAAAAAATATTCTTAGTTATACATAGGATACTAGTGTTAGGAAAGTTCCTCATAGTTCTACTTTTGGTGTTTTTCATAGCATTTAGTTTTACCTATAATTTAAGTTTGTTTAATTTGTTTTACTATTAACTTTAAAACTTTGACATGCAATAACGAATGTTTTCTACAATAATTTGGTTTGAAATCAAAATTTATTTGAATTTTCCATTAGAAGCTGGTCTTCACTAGAAAAGTGTTCTTGAAAATACAAGGTAATATATCGAGAGAAGGAGAATGACTAATTTTCGTAAAATATGTTATATTAACTACGATTGTTATATTACCCCCACTAAAACTTCGTTTCTTTAGTTTTACAATTGATCTTATTGTTTAGGCATATGTTAGACATAATTAGCTTTAATTTTTTTTACCATTATTACAAAGCCAATACGTTGTTTTACACAGCAATCCCAGTTTTAAGCAGTTTCTAAATCATACATGTTTTACAAAACAAATGAAGGAGATAAATTCATTCACTTCTGCGCCTTCCAAATAACAACTATTCGAAACTGAGTTCTTGTCTTGCCTGCCGTTTGTTTTGTTTCCTTTTACGTCGTTCTCCAGCCAATTGAAACCTCTTAACTTTTTTTTCTTCCCTTCCTCTTCAGTCGGTCGGGAGGTATGATCTGCAGCTGTTTTATGTTATCAGGTATAATTCATTCAGACTCGTTTGACACTACATAATTGTCCAGTAATAAGCTAATGCCCACACTTCTGTCCAGTAATATTTTGTGCACAGGTCATGAAATTCTATATGGATATCACGACAACTACATCTTTTAGCTAACAAGCTTACGAAATAACTCTTCTCATCGGCACCGGTGATCTCTTACTCGAGGGAATAATTGTTTGCCTCCCTCACATGTAATTTCTCAGCATCAACCCATACCTCATGCAAGAAGTTCTCCATGAAAGGCACCATTTTGTTTTCAATTGAACCATATTTGCATCCTTTCGATGCTCATTAAACCAAGTAGAAAATGTTTTGACGATTGCATCGAGCAATGGTATTAGTGAGTACTTCTTTTCTTCCTTAAACACGTTGTTTAAAGATTCCACATTGTTGCTAGTTTCCAAATTGTATCTGATACCTGGAAAAAAACCTTGCTCATTGTTCTTTCTAAGAACTTTCCTCTAAATACTTGGTCGCTAAAGGATATCTCATCTTAAAAGACTCGTAAGCAGAGCTTAACTCAGCCACCGTGTAATGCCTACTCAACTCCATGAATCTCCATGCGACTACATCTTTGTTGACGTTAGAAGCATGCCCCTTCACATTCTAGGACAGATGCCATAAACAATGCCCATGGTGAGTATGTGGAAACATAATAGTGATAGCGCCGATGAGGCTTGCATTTATATCACTCATAGAAACCAATTCAGAAGAGTCTGGAACAACACTTTTCAGCATCTGGAAAAACCAAGTCCAACTAGCATTATTCTCACCATCGAGTACAGCAAATGAAATGGGGGGTAATGGTGACTATTAACATCCTGAGCTCTGGTGAAAACTAGTATACCACCATATTCGTTCTTTAGAAATGTGGCATCCATAATTATCACTTTTCTCATGACTTCAAACCCTCGAATTCAAGCTCCCAAAGCTATGAAGAAGTACTTGAGTTTTCTTGCCACATCCTGTTTAAACTTGATTTTTGTTCCCGGATTGACCAACTCTAACATGTATAAATAGTTATACAACTTCTTGTAACTTTATTCCGGTCCAACATGCAAATCACAAACAGCTTGAATTTTTCCCTCTCAACATTGTGGAGTATGATATTTTGACACCGAGTTTTCTCTTAACAAGATCCATAATACCTTCTGGACTTGGAGTTTCCATTTTTTTGTGGATATTCCTCATTCAAAAGAGATGCGACTAATTGTGTTGAGCCTCTCCTCTTGTCATTGCTTGTACTTTGACTAGTCCGAGAATATGTATGCATCTTTGTGTACGTTCTAATCGAGAAAATTTATGTATGTAGAATCGTTGCGACTCGTAAACCTCGACTACAGTTTGGTTGAGAACATTTTACCACCCATCGCGTATGATCCAACTTTTTACTATCATAATAAAAGCATTTCTCAATGCATCTTTATCCACCTGCTCATGAATCACCTTCTTACTTTCAAATTCCCGAAGCTTACTCAAACCCAAATTGTCTTCCCATGCCTCTGTAAACTGACTAGATTCTTTAAAAGGTGGATGCTCAACAAACTCATCAGCCATATGCAATATATCCAAATAAGTATCCATTGTGATATTTGCCTCTACAACATGCTCAACATTCTCTGCCTCTGACACCTCGTTCTGTTTTTCTAGCTCATCTCCTTCGTAGAGAGTAATGGCATTAGGTCTTACATCACCATTTGGATCTAACTCTTTGTAGTTCATACTAAACGAACTTTTCTCCGCTCTCGACAGTTGCTCGAGCTGTTTCGATCTACTTGTGACCTACATAAAAAAAAGACATCTACAGTTCTCTTTATCGATGGAAGTTATCTAAACAAATAGGTCCTCATCATCAGAAATAGTAAATTGTTCCTTACATCCCACCAGCAGCGAAATGTAGCTATATTCCAGTTTAACTTTACTTTCGTCCAGCCATAGCTTCTTCTAAATCATATCTTCTATCATTGACAAAGTTTTATCCTCCATTGATGCCTTCAATATTACACTACACATGCAACCTTGGAATTTCAAAATGTATGTTCATGTGCTTGTTCATTGTATCCTGCCAAAATAATGCAAAAAACTCAATCAATTATCTATAGTTATTCCTCAATTTTACCAATGCTACTTAGTTCTCCTTTCGCAAACTCAAATTGAATGGTTTCGAGTGCGAATTTACTGCATATCCACTCATGTTCAACAACCAAAATGCATTTTCTTACCAATTTTGTGTACTAATCAACCTAGAAACAATATTAAAACACCAATGCGCATACAAAATTCAAGAGACAAATCCAATTGCAAACCCTAAACCACTCTTACTAATGCAGCTTGAGGAGGAAAGAAGAACTAACCTCGATTTCAACCGAAGCAACAGAATGCTCGACGGCGACAATGGATTGGTAGACGGCGATGACGACCGAGAAGACACAGCGACGGAGAAGCAAACGACGTTGAGGAGGAGAGGATTAGTCGAGCTAGTTGATTTTTTTTATTTTGATCTTTTCGTATATCATTAACAAAATGAGGGTATAGGAAGTTAAAGAGAGAGATAAGAGATTTAAGTTTTATTTTTAGGGAGAATTGGGACGATTTCTCTCGTAAAGGTTCTTATCAATGCAATAATAGTAAACATTCGAGTCAGTCCAGATATTTTTAATGTTTTTTTATTAGTCAGTGAAATCTTAAAAGAGATCTACTATGGTGAGTTTTTTAACTTTTCATCTAAATATTATTATATTAATATTTTAAAATATATAATTTTTAATTTTAAAATAAAACTAGATAAGGTTTTGTATGATACATGTGAAATTAAATATAAAATATCATTAAAAACTTATGTATTAAAGTTGAAACCCACATAACTATAACCCGTAAATTTAAAAAGTAGATTTAAAACTATTATTAGTTATTGAAAAATTATGAACTATAACCAATATCATCCAAATTAATCTAAGACTTTTAATATCACGTGAAATTACGTTTTAATTAAATGTTATAATTTTATCATGTTTGCATATATAACAATTAATATTGAATGTTTTAATAGAAATAAAATATTTAACATTCAACAATAGTTGGAGATGCTCTAAGTTACTTCAACTGCATAAAATTTGATTTTATGAAATGAATAAAATGCTGAAATCTATATCACAATTTTTGTTTTCGGGTAAGCAATCACTTTTTTATTTTATAGCGTATTAGAGTATTTCTAATCCCACTTCAACTTTTACTCTAAAATGAAATTTGTTATAGAATTTGTTCTAACCTCAATCTATTTCTAATTTTAGAGAGTAAAAGTAGACGATAATCCGTATTTAGAGTAAAAATTGGGTTTATTCCATATCTAAGAAATTATATTAGTTTTGGAACAATACATTGGAGTAAAACTTACTTCATTCTGAAATCGCTTTATTTGGATGTTCAAGTGAAACAATTGTTGGAATTGCCTGGAAAAAAATTTCTCTCTACTTTCCTAAATCTTTAATTAATGCCACGCCAACTCTGCTTTTGTCATAAGGCATGGAATTAGACCAAGCGAAATCTCCATAAAGGCTGATAAAGCGATGGATAAGGTTATGGAAGATGCACGACAATGGTTTATCGTGCAAGAGCTCTATCAACAACCCATTCTTCAAAATAGTCCAATAGTGAAATGGGGTACGCGGTGCTTGTGCAAATAAAAAGGATCCCTTAAAGGTGAGTTAGAAAGGTAATAGCCTTGTACCTAACTAGTAAAACTTCAAAAAACTAGTAAAAGCTATTTTCTCAAAAGCTTAACGGTTGAGCATAGCTGGGTTAAGGCCAAGAGGAATGAAGCAAATTGTTTGCTTACTTGAATTCTTTTACGATATTTCCATATTATTCACAATATTTCCTTAATCTTTATCTAAAAGGGAAAACTCTTAACTCTTGTATTATATATATTCTTCACAATTGTTATTAAAGACCAACACATTCACATTAAGTTAAGCATGGTAGAACACGATTTTCTAGGAATCCTAGGTCTTAGCAAAGAAATATGGTCTATCATGAATCTCATAAATAAGTCGATTGTGTCATCCAAAAATCTCTATGATAAGTGTAATACCCCCGATCAGGATTAGGTCAAAGTCAACTAATCTGTCGTGCAACAATCAAACGAGAACATGCACGACAAACTAGTTAACTTTAACAAAATGTCCCGACCGGAGATGCTACAACTATGCTCTCAAACACTCGACCCGCGGTTCCCAGAACAAATCCGGAATCTCAAGATCAAACATTTGAGAGCATGTATCCTAAAGGACCTAAATTAAGGCTTTGCAACCCGCTTTCAGATCCGCTAGTTGGTTTGTCCCAGACGAGGACTAGTACAATATGGAACCCAAGTACTTGGAAAACATATTTTATTCATATAGTACTTCGGTTCAAATACATAAAACATATATACGGTCGACCATTTCTAAACCGTTACTTATTAAAATACATACTCATTTGCAAAAAGGCACAAACTCTACGCCAGCAGCACAACTCCTTAACCTTACAGATATCCACTAAAATTTACCTGCAAAACGAAGAGNTTCATGCATCACAGCAATAAACTATCAAGTAACACAAGCATAACACTCAAATAAATATCACGCAATGCAACACACATCCACTCCCTCGAAGGTTGTTAATCTCGTTGGCCATTCCACAAACCACAATCCATCACACAACCTCTAGGCTAGGCACATTGCCGGGTCGGTCAAGGGTCTCACTCTGAGCCCAAGACTTCACGCAACCTAACAAGGGTATATCGCCAATGTGAAACAACCATAAGTCGGTCACAAAGACTTCACGAAGCTTATGGCAGTCCACACCCCAACCGCATCGTCATGCAGCAAGCTCCTCCCGGAGATCAACCCGGACAGGNGGAGATTAACCCGGGCAGGACTCAGTGTCTGGCCAGGGAACAAGTCCCACTCAGATCACCGGGTAGAGGAGTCCCATCAACCATCACAACTATCAACAATACCACAACATCTTGGGTTCCTCACCAAGCGAACCTGTCACAATCAAATCCAGGTTCCTCACCAAGCGAAGCCGGGGTAAACAAGTTATATCTTCAAAACCGAGGTTCAAACGATACAACACACAATATGCATATAACATCACGTCACAACATATGTTATACCCCCCGAGCCGAGGCTCGACGGCATAACCCAATATCTCTCACAACATGCATCACACAATCATCAATCAACACGAAAATAACCTATCATCAATCATCATGCATTCACTATCACATAATCATCAATATCACACAAATCACGAAAGTCTCTTGTTTTGCAGGCGCTAATCGCTCCTAACTATCCATCTTATAACCCGAGACTCACCTTAGATTTCTAGCACGGTTTTGGCTAAGCAAAAACAGTGGCCAAACGTAGTCGATCCTAACAGCCTGCGAAAATCCTAGTTCCAGAACAGTCGTATGCACGATCGGTATGGTCGGATACACGATCGGGCACTAAAGCGCACGAGAAAACACAGTTTCGGATCGATCGGCTTACCTTAATACTTCCCGAGCGTCGTGCACGGTGGTTTCTCGGCAGCAACCTACTTGGGCACGATGAAACTCTCCAAAAACTTACTTGGGAATGAGAGAAAATCTCCAGAACACGCTCGGAACATCTTTTGACGGTCGAACAGGGTTTTGCTACGGTCGGATAAGGTGTTTCACGGTCGGATAAAGTTTTTCGTGTGCCAAATTTTGCCTATCGGTTGGGAAACTATGACACGGTCCCAAGGGGTATTTATAGGGTTAAAGGCACACGAAGGAATGGGGTTTGGCACGAGAGAAATGTTGTTGGCCGCAAGCATGAGCTGTCAGCTCGTTAGAAACTGCTGGACACAACGCTCGGCCCGCGTGCTGACACGTGTCCAGCTGCTTCTGCTTAAGCAGGCAGCCTGGCTGGTGAAGCAGACACGCAGGCACGCTGCCTGGTCACCGTCTGGATGTGCCTCGCACTGATCCGAATACATCCGGACGTGCCAAACAGTGCCCGATCGGATCAGAACGTGTCGGGGCGTTCGTTTATCATATCCGAACGTGTCAAACAGTGCCCGAACAGTCGGGAAAAATATTTCTCCGAGAAAAACTCAATTTTCTCTGGGGAATATTCTTACCATTTATTCCTAAGACCATTTTACTTTAAATGGCCTAAGAATAAGTGTCCCGACTAATTTCCCAATCATCTAGGACGTTTTGAGCCGAACCGTCGGCATTTCCAATCCACTAAATTCTCTAAGGAATCTTCCCGAGCCGCTACTTCTCCATAATTCCTACTTTGAATTTTGGCTCTACCCATACCTTACACAATCCCCATACGTTGATCGCTCACACAAACCATCGTTGGTTTGTTTTCTCGACCTTTATCCTTCTTCGATTATTCACAAGGTCTCACTGTTTTCTAATTCTTATTGAGGGTTATTACATTCTCCCCCCCCCCCCCCCAAAAAAATTCTCCCCCGAATTTTTGGGGTAAATTCCTCNACATCCTTCCACTATAACTCATTGTGTCATCCTCAACTTTACTTCCATCATTGTATCATCCTCAGCTCGGATCAGATCAAGTTCCCTCAATCTACCGTGCAACAATCAAACAAGAACATGCACGGCGAATCGAGAAATCCTAACCTTTCACCGGACTGAAGATGCTACAACTACTTCAGATTCGTTCCTCCATCATACTTCCGCCCTTTTCCGTTTAACACATTTCTCCTTCTATTCACCTTTTCCTAATTACCCTTTCATTGTAACACCTCTAGCCTAGATCAAGTCAAAGTTACCTTAATTGGTCGCGCAACAATCAAACAAGAACATGCACGACGAATCAAGAAACCTTAACCTTTCACCCGACGAAAGATGTTACAACTACTCTTATGGAACTATTGTTCTTTCTCGCCCTCATACTGCATTTTCCTTTATTCTTCAACATTTGCAATAATTCTTCTCATTCCTATTATTTCCTCTCATTTTAACCTTCAGCATCCTTGTCCTTATATTTTGTGTTATCCCCATCTTTATTTATGTTCCGTGTTACTATCAACCTTCCTTCTATTCTAGTGTTAAAAACTATATCTGCCTTTCATGGAATGAAACTGGATCCAAGGCTTATGTATGTTAACTCTGCTATTCTAACCATAGCTCAGTAGATTGGATTCAATTCTTCTTCCCTCAACCATTCCGTTTCATACACCCATTAACTTCTCACTTTTCCATTTTTATTGCATTTCATAACTTTACTAACTTCATTCTTCCATCTCTATTTTTTTCCTAGTTGTCTTCTATAGCACCTTTGCCCTTACTACCAGATAACCTTCCTTTCATCTAGCTTCGGATATACTAAACATGTGCGATCTTTGTGCTTTCACTGATCGCGTCTTAACTCAATGGTTTTGGTTCTTCTATCCACTTATCCACTTCGTTGTATCATCACCAACCCAAATCAGGTCAAGCTTTCCCAATCTACCATGCAACGATCAAACAAGAACAAGCACGGCAGACTGAAAAATCCTAACCTTGCACCAAGCTGATGATTCCACAACTACTTGGATATGATGCTTTTGCTTACCTTCATAACTTCTTTCATCCATTCTTCCATGAATACTTTCCAGTATACGTCCTCTTCTCGTTCCTTCATTCACTCCTCCATGAATACTACCAGTCTTCCATGACTTACGGTATTGAGCCTCTTCCTTTGAGGACTAATTTCCCTTGCCAGTTATGTCAATCTTTGGTCCCTTGATCTCCTCCTCGTCTTATACACTTCCTCTACAACTCACGCAACTATGAATTTCTTCCATGTAATATGCTCCGCTGATATCCATTATGTTCATGGACTAATCCTTCCGCTTTATTCATAATTCGCTTCACTCACTCCTAGCGTCCATACTGATCGTCCCTTGGCTTCGCATATCGGCACAAGCCGCTCTGTATGGTTGTGCCCTTTACATTTCCTCTTATGCTTCATTTCTTGTTTATTGAGGATGTTTTTGAATAATCCGTGAGCGTTTCCAATTCTTTAAATTTCCTAAGGAATCTTTCCGGACAACCGGTTCCCTCAGATTCCTAATCGGAAAATTCAGCTACTTCCAGTCTCGTTGAGTTGAACCATCGATACTCGTATTCCCATACAATCTGGTAATCTTCCTCAACGGTTGTTTTACGGATGTGGCTCTCACTAATTATTCATCCTCTACTTCCATCTTTGGGTGTGCCCTGAATTTCCTATCTCAAGCTAGGACTTGCTGATATTGTCTTGGCTAACTCACTTTCTCCGTTTCTCATCCGTCCTCTTTAGTTCATCCTCCCAATCCTATTTTCCCTAACTTGAGCTTGACTTGTCGACACATCGTCTTAGCCTTTCATGTCTACGTCATTCCTTGTAAGTCAGAGTTACACCTTCTCCTTTCCATTTCATACTACATCTTGTATCCTCCAGGTCCTTCATGTCTTCCATCCTTCTATAATTTTTATGGTCAATTGATTCTCTTTCCTTCCTGAACTTCTTATTCTTGGTCGGCTCTCCAATGTAGTCATCCCCCTGTACTCCTTTTCTAACAACATCAACTTGATCTGACGATCCAATTCTTACTCATAATACTTCCTTAATACTTGGCAGCATACATCCTTCCGACTTAGACTATGATACATCTGAAGCCGCATCCAACCATGCTTACCGTCCACAAAAGATGAATGCTCGGTTAAGGTTTTCTAGGGGCTCTCCCTTACACTTCCATTTTCATGAAAGCTTTCTCCGGACTCAACTAATAACACTTAACTCTAAGACACTAACGACATCTTCGAGGATGCCGAACGAAACGTTGGTGAGTCCCTCACCATCCGTTTCGTAAATACTTTTCCAAACAATCATATTTCCCATTTCACTTAGCTGGCGGAAACCACGATCGCCCAACATGGCATATTGTAATCTCAATCAAACCATATACCCATAATCTATTATCCCCCAATCAATACCATAGATCACAATCAACACGAACTACTATCAAAGAATCATGCATTACTATCATGAAACCATTCAATCAACGAGCAAGGCATGCATACAGTGAGTTAAAACCCAACATACCTGGAACTGGGACCTTGTGAGGCTATGAAGGTTCAAATTATTCTAACTAGAAAACTTACTTAATCAGTAATCGCCCGACACTTGTAATACGATGCGTTGACATTCGATTCCTCTTGAGGACATGAGGTGGAAAGATATCTTTTCTTTCCACAAGTATAACAAGTGATGCACTTTGGAACCTTTCTTGGGCAGACTCTATCCATATGACCTCCTACCCCACATACATAAAACAATGCTAAACTTTTCTTTGATTGTCTACCATTATTCCCCCTTCGAGTTTGTTTCCGTTTATGATTTCTTTGGCTGATCCCCCGTGTCCCATATGAACATTGACCCTTAATATTTTGAGGTTCCTCCGTTGATTTCAACATAGCATTTTCTGCAATCATCTCCTCTTCTACATTTACCGCCCGCTCCACAAGCTTATATAAGCTATGAAACTCTACCACTTGTAATCGGGTCCGTATATATGGCCGTAAACCTCTCACAAATCTTCGTATTATTGCACTCTCATCGCCTGGCTTATATGGAGAGTACTTCCTAAGTCGAGTAAATTCAGCATTGTATTCTCGGACATTTCTTCTTCCCTGAGTTAGTTCTAGGAATTGGGTCTCCAATTGGTCTCGTACTTCAGGTGGGAAATACTTCCGCTTAAACTCCTTTTGAAAATCCTCTCATCCTGCACATCTTTCTACAAAGTCTTTCTCCACATTATCCCACCAGTCTGAAGCATCCTTAGTTAAGTAATAAACAGCGATTTCCTTCTTAAACTTTTCCGGACATCGAGTCGTACTACAATTCTTTGTTAAATCCCTCAACCAGGCTTAAGCTTTAAAGGGGTTAGTGCCTCCAGGATATTCTATGGTTCCAAGTTCCTTCATCATGGTAACTATCTTAAGATTATTGGGTAAGGATACTAGTCGTGGATTAGATGGGCCTTCTACCATTGTTGGATGACGTTGATTAATTCGATCTAATAAACCATATACCAAGGTAGTAAGTGGATTTGCATACCTCACATTTTCCTTTCCAACTTCACAATCCCCATTAGGTAGCTCAGACATAACACTTCTTGGAATATCCAAATCATCCTCATTATAGTCCCTCAGCTCGTCATTTATTCTTGGGTGGTCAAGGCTTTATCTGGTGGGTTCACGGGGAATACTAGAAACATCAGATATCTCCATGTCTAAGTGTCGCATTACATTTCCAGACTCTTGTTGCTTATTTTCTTGTTGAGCCCCCTCAGGTTCTTCACCACAAAACCATTTCGAAGACATTCTAAACCATTTCCAAGGGTAAGTCCTAATCCCATCCTACCTAATAAAAGGAGCATGATGGCTTCCTAAACTGCCTTTTGCGACATCTTTGACTCGATAAAACATTTGAAAACAGAGTCCCATGTGAACATGCAGAACCATGCTCTGATACCACCTTCGTTTTAAAACCCCCGTTCAGGATTAGGTCAAAGTCAACTAATCTATCGTGCAATAATCAAACAAGAACATGCACGACAAACTAGTTAACCTTAACAAAATGTCTCGACCGGAGATGCTACAACTATGCTCTCAAACACTCGACCCGAGGTTCCCAAAGCAAATCAGGAATCCAAAGATCAAACATTTGAGAACATGTATCCTAACGGACCCAAGTTAAGGCTTTGCAACCCGCTTTCAGATCCGCTAGTTGGTTCGTCCCAGACGAGGACTAGTAGCATATGGAACCCAAGTATTTGGTAAACATAGTTTATTCATATAGTACTTAGGTTCAAATACATAAAACATATATACGGTCGACCATTTCTAAATCGTTACTTATTAAAATACATACTCATTTGCAAAAGGCACAAACTCTACGCCAGCAGCACAGCTCCTTAACCCAACAAATATCCACTACGGTTTATCTGCAAAACAAAGAGTCTAATGAGCAACTAATTTGCTCAGTGACTCGGGTTCCCTATTGATTAGTTTTCCCCCAATACAAGTAGTTATGAAACAATCAATCAATCACCATTCATGCATCACAATAATAAACTATCAAGTAACCCAAGCATAACACTCAAATAATCATGCAATGCAACACACATCCACTTCCTCGAGGGTTGTTAATCTCGTTGGCCATTCCACAAACCACAATCCATCACACAACCTATAAGCTAGGCACATTGTCGGGTCGGTCAAGGGTCTCACTCTGAGCCCAAGACTTCACGCAGCACGACAAGGGTCTATCACCAATGTGAAACAACCATAAGCCGATCACAAAGACTTTACGAAGCTTATGGCAGTCTACACCCCAACCGCATCGTCATGCAGCAAGCTCCTCCCTGAGATCAACCCGACCAGGGCTCAGTGTCTGGCTAGGGAACAAATCCCACTCAGATCACCGGGTAGAGGAGTCCCATCAACCATCACAACTATCAACAATACCACAACATCTCGAGTTCCTCACCAAGCGAACCCGTCGCAATCAAATCCAGGTTCCTCACCAAGCGAATTCGGGATAAACAAGTTATATCGTCCAAACCGAGGTTCAAACTATACAACACACAATATGCATATAACATCTCATCACAACATATGTTATACCCCCCGAATCGAGGCTCGAACGAGATAACCCAATATCTCTCACAACATGCATCACACAATCATCAATCAACACGAAAATAACCTATCATCAATCATCATGCATTCACTATCACATAATCATCAATATCACACAAATCACGCAAGTCTCTTGTTTTGCAGGTGCTAATCGCTCCTAACTATCCATCTTATAACCCGAGATTCACCTTAGATTTCTGGCACGGTTTTGGCTAAGCAAAAACAGTGGTCGAACGTAGCCGATCCTAACAGCCTGTGAAAATCCTAGTTCCAGAACAGTCGGATGCACGATCGGTATGATCGGATACACGATCGGAAACTAAAGCGCACGAGAAAACACGGTTTCAGATCGATCGGCTTACCTTAATACTTTCCGATCGTCGTGCACGGTGGTTTCTCGGCAGCAACCTACTTGGGCACGATGAAACTCTTCAAAAACTTACTTGAGAACGAGAGAAAATCTCCAGAACACGCTCGGAACATCTTTTGCACGGTCGAACAGGGTTTTGCTACGGTCAGATAAGGTGTTTCACGGTCGGATAAGGTTTTTCGTGTGCCAAATTTTGCCTAACGGTTGAGAAACTATGACATGGTCCCAAGGGGTATTTATAGGGTTAAAGGCACGAAGGAGAGGAGTTTGGCACGAGAGAAATGTTGTCGGCCGCAAGCACGAGCTGCCGGCTCATTAGAAACTAATGGACACAACGCTCGGCCCGCTTGCTGACACGTGCCCAGCTGCTTCTGCTGAAGCAGGCACGCAGGCACGCTGCTTGGTCACCGTCCGGACGTGTCTCGCACTGATCCGAACATATCCGGACGAGCGAAACAGTGCCCGATCGGATCAGAACGTGTCAGGACGTTCGTTTATCAGATCCGAACGTGTCAAACAGTGCCCGAACAGTCGGGAAAAATATTTCTCCGAGAAAAACTCAATTTTCTTCAGGGAATATTCTACAATTTATTCCTAAAACCATTTTACCTTCAATAGCCTAAGAATAAGTTTCCCGACTAATTTTCCGATCATCTAGGACGTTTTGAGCCGAACCGTCGGCATTTCCAATCCACTAAATTCTCTAAGGAATCTTCCCGAGCCGCTACTTCTCCATAATTCCTACTTTGAATTTTGGTTCTACCCATACCTTACACAATCCCCATAAGTCGATTACTCACACAAACCATCCTTGGTTTGTTTTCTCGGCCTTTATCCTTCTTCAATTATTCACAAGGTCTCATTTTTTTCTAGTTCTTATTGAGGGTTATTACAGTAAGGTTGTTGACGTTGATTTTCTTCTTGATTCTAAGACTTCACATTATATGACAGGTGATATTGAATTGTTAAAGGCAACCGGAGACATCTTTCCACTATTGTTGTGTTACCCAACAGGAAACACTCTTATGCCAAGAAAGAAGGATCTCTTCATATTGACAATGACAAAACTCTTCACTACGTTCTCATTATTCCCGATCTATCTTGCATTTTGATCTCACTTGCTCGTCTCTTGTGTGAGCTTTCTTGCTTTACGATTTTCATTGACAAAACTTGCGTGATACAAGATCGTTCTTTGAAAATCCCGATTGGAGCAGGTAAGGAAGAGAATGGAGTTTATCACTTTCGAGTAATTGTGCCAGCCAACGTTCAGAAAACTATAACATTATCTTCGGCTTTGTGGCATCAAAGGATGGGACACCCTTAAAAGAAATTGTATCTACTTTCAAGGATTTCAATGACTCTAGTATTGATTTTAATGAGTTTTGTGATGTTTTCATTCAAGCTAAGCATACGCGTGATTCATTTTCTGATAGTTTTAATAAAGTAGTGGATTGTTTTTTCAGTACATTGCGATGTTTAGGGTCCATATCGTAGAAAATCATCTCTTAGAGCTCTCTACTTTCTCACAATTGTTGATGATAAATCAAGAGCAGTATGGACGCATTTACTATTAGCTAAGAGTTAAGTCGCTTCTGTATTAACAAAAATTTGTGCTATGGTTGAACATCAATTTCGAAAACAAGTCAACACCGTTTGTAGTGATAACGATACAAAATTTATGTGCTTACGGTCATACTTCGCAGAAAAAGAGATTTCTCATCAGATCTCATGTATTGGAACTCCTCAGCGAAACGACCATTTAAAACGAAAGCACCGTCATATCTTAAACATGAAACGTGCTATTCTTTTCCAAGGACAACTACCAATCAAAATTTGGGGCAAAAGTATCTTCACTACGACTTATTTGATAAATCGCACATTGATACCATTGTTGGACATGAAAACTCCTTATGAAGTACTTCATGCCTCATATCCAGCGTACTCATTGCTGTGATTTTTTTGTTGCCATTGTTTTGCTAAGCGATAGGCGCAAAAAGGATACATTTGAACCGTTAAGTCGTCGTAGTGTGTTTTGTGTTCATGGGTTATTCTCATGGCCAGAAAGGGTGGTGTGTCTTTGATCTTGAAACATCTAATTTTTTATAACTCGGGATGTGATCATTCATGATACTTCCTTCCCAATTGCGTCCTCTGAAGTCTCTGGATTACCGTCTTCGCCTACACCAACGCCTTCGTACATCACCATCGTCGATGATTATGTAGCTCCTTCCCCTGTTCCAATTAGCTGGGACACGGGGAGTGTTGATGTTACTAAGACATCTCCAGAAACCTTTTGCATCTTATTCATCGAAAGAACTCAACCTTCATCGCCTGATTCTTCTCTCCCAGATACACTACTTGCTTCTCCGCCACTTGATTGCAAAAGCGGAGAGTGGTTCTCTAAGAGGGGGCAAAGATCATCAATAAAAAAAAGAGAGCTAAAAGTGATCCTCTACGAGGGGGTAAAGTGCAACAAAACAAAACAAAATAGTTGTGAGTAGCCTTCCATCAGGGGTCAGCGTGCAACAATAAAATAAAAGAGCTAAGACTGACCCTCCACGAGGGGGCAAAGTATAGAAACAAAAAAAAAAAGAATATGACTCTGGTCATGCCAAAGCAAACGCCCAAGTTCAACATAATTACTCTCATCATGAATTTTCTACAAAATGACTCTTGTCATGTCAAGGTAAACGCCCACTTTCAACACAATGACTCTGGTCATGAATTTTCTACAAAATGACTCTGGTCATACCAAGGCAAGCGTCCACGTTCAATACAATAATTCCAGTCGTAAACCAAAGAAAGTTATCAACAATTCTGCAAAGTGACTCTGATCATAAAATAAGGAGCAGATTTCCTTCAATAAACCTAGGTTTAGCACCAAGGAAAGGTTCTCTACAGTTCTAAAGACCTAGACATGAATCAAGGAATAAATCTCCTCCAACGAACCTTGGTCAAAGATCAAGGAAAATTCTATAACTTTACAAAAGTTGACTCGATCAACAATTGACTCCGATCAAAAGATGATTCTGGTCACAAGTCAGTGAAAAACTCTCTCTTTTCAAATCTTGCTAAAGCTAAACCCTTGCCTTGGTTAAATGTCAAGGAAGGAACTCTACTAACGATTACTTTGGTTATCAGAGATTTTTCTCCAGTGTCACAGTTAACATTCGACACAAAAAGCTGAAGTTACAACAAAAATTTAAAGAATATATTCAACAGAAGAGTAAGGCTCAGGCCCAAAGAAGTCTACATAAAAGTCAAGGTTTAGGCTCGGCAAACTCAACAACATAAAAAATTGTTTTTACAACCAAGGTCAACTTTACAAAAGCAAGGGAAATAAAAAGAAGAAGCACGTCAAAAGTGCAACAGTTGTTTTACATCTCCCAGTTGTCATAGACAACGTCAAGGACGTCATGTTCTATTATTGAGGATGATAGGCGCTGATATGTGGAGATGCCTTTACACAACTATGAATCTTATATATTATTTGTGAAGTGATTTTGGCTTAGATTAAAAATTGAGGTGGTTGATTACAAAGCTACCCTTAATTTATGAATTGTTAAAATTACCATTTTTAAAAAGAAAGTTGAAATAGTTCAAAAAATAAAATACAATATTTTTAAAAAAAATCATATTTGTATGTAAATGGATAATTTTAAGATTTAATTTTTTTGTAATACACACGTTAAATTGAATGAATATTTATTTTACCGTTTTTACGCATCTTATTATATAAAGCGGAACATGTTCGACGTGGACTTGACACATCGTCAAATTATAACTCACGAGTTTTCAACACATGTTACTAATCGATCAGATTATTGACATGTGTCAAGTATTTAAAATTTCAATTTCTTGTATGCAAATTTTCTATTTTACATAAATAAGTAAAATTTTTATTTCCACTACACATTGAAAGTTGAGTATTAAATATTTTATTTCTATTAAGGCATTCGATATTAATTATTATACATGCAAACACGATAAAATTATAATATTTAATTAAGAACGTTGTTTCATATAATATTAAAATTCTTAGATTTATTTAGATGATATTGTTTGCGGTTCATAATTTTCCAATATTTAATAATAGTTTTAATTTAAATTTTAAATTTACTGGTTATAGTTATGTGGATTTCAACTTTAAAATCCAAAATCTTAAAGATATTTTTATATTTAGTTTTCCGTGCATTACACGAGACCTTATCTAGTATATATCAAAATGAAATGATAAATTTGAAAAAAGTATCATATGAATAATTCTTTTAAAGAATTCAATCAAAATAATAAATATAATAAGATATAGACTAATACCAATATTATTTTCTTAAAAAAATGGTTTAGGTATAGTATGATTAGTATTAGATTTTATAGGTGTCGAAATGTTAAAACCGCAAAACATTTCACTCATATACAGAATACGTATATGAAATGTACTATCAATTTAAAATACGTATAATAAATTGTGTTAATCTGTTGACAAAAAAAGTGTTAATCTAAAAAATATTACAATTAAAATTTAGAAAATCAAAATCTTTAAGATATTATATAAATGTTTATATTTACTATGCACGATAAATTTAGAATAAAAAAAATTTGAAAATCAAAATTTTAAGATATTATATAAATTTTTATATTTACCATGCACGATAAATTTAGAATAAAAACTGTTATATTCCAAATTATAAAATCTGAATTTATAAAATCTATATGCCAGACAAACCAACTAGTTAGAGTGTACCCAAAAACCAATTTTAAGAAAGATCATCGGTTGGTAAAGAGGCAAGGAATGAGAATATGGTTGCTCCTAAATGGTATAATTGCGTGCTCCATAAACTCTTCCGTGTAGTTCAACCATCTCTCGCTCATTATTGCAATATTTGAAAAAGATAGAAAACGAATAATACGAAGAAGATTGTTTGAAAGTTCAACCAGTGACAAACATTTTGAAAATTTCTGTTTTTTTTCTTGTTTACCATAAATTATAAATAATGAAAAATCATCACTCCTGAAGCATCTACTGATCTACCCACGTCCGAGCAAGTTGCCAATGCCATGTTTGTACTCTTAAAATAAAACCAGACTCACTTGTGACTTTTGCCTTGATTCTTCTTCTTCTCTTTAGCACTAACCTCCAAAAAAAGAAAGTTGTTTCTACATTTCCATCAAATAGATCAAACTTTGGATTCTTTCATATATATGCTTTTTCGTTTGCTTACCCAATTTGGGATTATACACTTCTCTATTACTTAAAAGATATTTCAGATCAATTATCGAAAAAGGAAAAAAGATATTACAGATTCTAAACTTAGATAATATTGATATACACAGTATGGACTTGTGCTAACTTTGCCCACTTGAATAATAAAACCTAATTTTGACTAAATAATAGTCAAAGAAAAGGAAGGATGTAGATGTGGTGTTTGCTTTGTTGAATCTGAACTAGATTGCTACCCGCACCATGTTGCGGATTGTTTTTTATTTTATCATCTATTACATGATTAAAATACATATATAAGAAGAGGTATGCAATTTAGTATAAATGCATTAACAATATCATTTTGTGTCATCGTCGTTAATTCGTAATATATTTCCTCCTATTTATTGTATTTTTTAATAGTGGTCAAAACTTCATTTTAATTCAAACTAAAACTACAAATATTTGAAATTTCTAACTATTTTTGGATCTTTCTAATATAATTTTGTAAAGAGCGAATTCAGGTTAAATTGAAAATTTTGAATTATCTTTAGAAACAAATGACAGAGCAAATAAAATATTAATTAATTATATTTCAAAACTTTCAATCTAATTACTATATACAAAAGAACTAATAAAGTCGGAAAAATACCTCGAACAATATTTAGTTAAAATTGTTAAGACTTGAACATTTTTAATATATAAGCGACATTATATTGATGATGTGCAAATGTATGAGTTTTAATTATTAGTCTTATTTTGACAAAATTAATATTAAATATAAATGAGAGACAAGAAAAAGACATTTAATTTTTGTGTTTAAAATTAAAAAAAACATGATGTGTATTAACCTCTTGTTTTGATTGGTCATTCATTATTATTTTTTGATGATGTGGCGTTATATTAGAGTGCTGACGTGTCAACACGTGGAGAGGCGTCTTCTACTTTTATAGTATTGATTGCTTTTTCCCTTTCGTGATTTGTGAACGATTCTATGTGCGTTTAGATAAAAAGAGTGTTATTAGGACTAGGGGAAGTCCCGCGCTACGCGCGGGTTTGTATTTGTATTTTTTCTAACTTCTCAAGTTTGAGGTGCGGTTTGATGAAATTATTTTTTAATTGTAGTGTTTTTATTACCGTGCATTCTTATTAAGAGTTTGTAATGTTTAGAAGTTTAGTAATTTGAATATGAAAGCAATAACTAATGCTAGTGTGTTTAAAATTTCAAAAATGTTCAATAGGCATAGCGCTTTTAGTTAATCATATGAATACAAAGTTTCTCGACAAAACAACCTCATGTAGTGTAGGCATGCTTGTCGGTGCTCATATCTTCTCTTCGGGAAGACTTCATTAGTTTTTTTTACATAGCAAGAATGTTGGTCTCGCCATTGTAGGTTGTTCCTTTGGTAATCTGTAAATGGGAGCAAATATTTCTTTAGTATTAGATATATAACTTTTTGTTTAGGTGATTTTCTACCATGTAATTTGTGCACTTTTCCCCTCTCATTATGAAGTGATTGTCGATCTTCTTCTCATATATAACCTGCATTGTACGCTATGTTATTTTTTTTTATTCTTGTAGTTTATATTATGGATTTAGTACAATGTGTATCATTTTCTCGGTAATCCGTTATAAATTTATCTGTAGACGATATTTCTCATGCTTTCTTCTGGTTCTAGTTCTCCTTGTAAGATGTGCAGTCTTTGTGGGGTTGTAACTCTTGAAGGAGCAACATAAAGTTGTCCATGACTGAAGACTGGCCTCGTCAAGTATATGAGTACTTGCTTTAGTCCTTGACTTTTGTTTATAGTCATCGCGTTGCAAACCCTAATTGAAAATTGGCGTCCACGCAGTGTGAAAGGTGATTCGTTTTAGGCGGTGATAAAACAATCCTTGGTATTAGGACCTTCTGACCGGTATTTGTCCTCGTGATTATTTGCTCCTCGATTAACCTCTCGCCCGATTGGGTGATAGTTAGCCTTGTTCCATTACATAGTCATTCTCTTTGGTTTATGTTCTTTTGGAGCATAATTGACACGTCTATTTAGAGCTTGGGTTTATGTTTGGGGAGTCCAGGGAACTCCAACGATGTTAAATATTCAATAGGGTACATTGTACCATATTCTGCACCAACTGTTTCGGCTTTCTCGTAAGTATCGATACTTCAATATTCTTTTAGTTCTCTAGCAATTTGTTGAGCATGTAGTCGTTGTTTGATGAAAGTGATGCAACCGCTCTTTTTCAATTGGGTGCCCACTATTGTCCATGAAGAAGTTTCCCGGAACAAATATCATTTCCCCATCAAGATCGTTCATTGTAGGTTGGGTATTGTTCATTGTGGCAGTACCAGTCTCCAAAATCAAGTAATCGTGATGCGAATTTTTTCCTGATTAATGTAGCCTCATATTCTTCTCTAGCATTAGAAGTTGACACTGTCCCCACAAATATGATTGGCTAATAGATGCCAATACCGTATATGCTCTTGTTCCTTGTGGTATGACCGGTAATGTTTGGCGGAAATCGTCATCCAGTCGAACTATTTTATCCCGAATGGTTTATCTTTTGCTAATATATCTGATTCTGGTAGTATGTCTCTGAGAGTTATGTCAAGATCCTCAAAGGTGTGTCTCTAGTAATATGATTTTATAATTTTTCTTTTACTTTAGGTTATATTACTGATGCTTTTATTATCATGTTTTCCTTTTTTTAATAGTGATCATGTTTTGCTTTTTCATGTAAATTTTTTAAACCTTTTAATTTAAATTGTCTTTTATGAATATGAATAATAGTTTATTATTAAATGTAATATTTGTATTTTTCAAATTGATTGAAAGTGCCCATTTAATTATTTTATTTTTATAANCAAATTGATTGAAAGTGCCCATTTAATTATTTTATTTTTATAAAATTTATGTATAAATTTGTATATCATATTTTTCTAAAATTTTAGAGATATTTTCTTAT
>OVAN01003707.1:0-28119 GCA_900406275.1 Anastatica hierochuntica
TTTCGTCTTCGTTAAAGAAAACATGGCCCTCAAGTGGTTAACATCGAGATTTAAACCGTGCTCATAACTTAGTACAAGGGTCCCGACGAGACGCTGAAGGCCACCCGGATGAAGATGACTTAGCGACAGGCCGAAACGGTTTAAAAATCGGATTATGATAACCGGAATAGGGAACCATAAGAAGTAGTCTAGTACATGCGCCTCGTAGCTCGTGAAAAAGCCATCAGGCGGAGAGTCGGCATCTTCTCCAACAACCGGCATACGAAATTCGACTTCCGTCGGGATCCCGCAAAACCTGTGGACAGTTTCGAGAAAGGCCTCGCAGCACTTGCTCGGCCCGCTTGATATAACTTTTTTCCCGGGCCTTCGCGAAAGCAAGGGTTCGGGAGGCGGAGGTACGATATTATGCGTATCCCGCCAATAAGCCGCGATTTCCTCATGGTCATTAATTAAATCTGAATATTCAACTTTCGGCGCTGCACCATTTTCCCGAGCTCTTTGGCTCCTAGAAGAAGCAGCTGAAGACGAAGCACTTGTAGGAACTTGAGCATTTGGTGCCATGAAACTAAAGAGGAGAGAGAAATGGAAGAAGGAGAGAGATTTTATACCTTGTGAAGAGGTCTTGTAAGAATGAGTGAGTGAAGATTGTGAAAAACCAATTTCACTAACTTATACGAAAAGAGATTCACTATTCATCCTTGGACTTTTCTGCCATCAATCTCGCCAAACTTCCTGAGGCCGGCTAGGGTTCTTGTTTCGTTTTTCGTTAGCGAGCTGTGTCTTTACAAGGTTACGAGTCTGCGTCTTAGTTTTAGGTAATCGTCACCAAAAGATCTTGCGACCACTGCTTAACACCGGTTGCGCACGCTCCGATCACGAAATTCGAATAAGATCCCTTAACTTCTTTGTTAACTGTGTCTGTCGAATCGCTCTCCGTTCACAATNTTACTCACGATTTCTGTCTTATTGTCTTCGCAGTTTATTTTCGTATTTCTTACTCAATAATTCGCTAATTTGCTATCTTGATATGTTGATCTTTGGCCACAGAATCCGTGAACCACATATCATTGACAGTGAGAATTTCGGTTCCCACAATCTCTTTCATGTACCTCTTAATAGAAGGTACCATCTTGACTGCCTCGACGAAAGGCAACGTACGTGTAACTCACCAACAAGATTCTTCAGCTTTTCGTATTCGCATTTTTTGATCTTTTGACGGGGTCTTGATGGATAAGGAGGCTTAGGAATGTAAAGTGGGGGTGGTAAATACTCTTCCTCAACCTCCAGTGGTTTCGATTCATTGCAAAAATTTGATGAACCCTAGTCATGACTAGGATCGATCGATCTGGCACAAGGATCGATCGATCCTTGTCCTTCTGTCCAGAAGTGGTATTAGTCAAGGATCGACTAATCCTACGGAAGGGATCGATCGATCCTTGCCCTTCTATTTTGGACGATTTTTTCAACTCTTTACCACTCCTCAGCGTAATGACACTGTAGTATTCCTTCATATTCTTCTCCGGTTTGCCTCGAATGACTCCAGGTGGAGCTATATTGCTCGTAGAAGTGTGAGCAACCTGTTTTTCCACCAATTTCATGTGAGTGCTCAATGTCTCGAACTTCCCATTGAGATCACTAGACATGTTATCCACCTTCTGATTCAAAACCGCAGATGACTTTGTCTGATTTTCAAGGACATGCTGCAACATTTTCTTCAGCTCACTATCTTGAGAAGATGTAGAAGATTGTACCTGGTTCTGCTTCTGATAACCCGATTGATAGTTCTTCTTGAATCCTCCTAAACCAAAATTATTCTGTTGATAGCCACTGTTTACGAAACCACTACTTTGATTGTTGTTCTGATACCCGAAGTTGAATAGTCTCTGATTTTGTTGGTATCGCTTGCTCTGGAATTGGTTCTGTTTATTGAACCTCTATTACCAAAGTTTCCTTGACCTCCAATGTAATTCACATCTGTTTGTCCACCATTCAGCTCTTCATACATTAATTTTTGATACATCTGTCCCAATCTCTGCTCTTGAAGCACAGGTGCATCATTTTGTTCCCCAACAAAGTGTACTCCTTGTTTGACCTCTTCTCATTAACTCATCAAGCTTTGACTACAAATAATCAATTCTCTTCACATCTGATGATACAACCCTATACCGTGATCAAAATCGGATATCCGATTAGCTTTGCTATTCGCCATATTATTCACTAGCGTATAAGCTTCTTCTACAGTCTTAGTCATGAAGTCACCATTGCTCGCAGTGTCCATATCATTATGATATTTCTCCTCAACTCCATTGTAGGAAATGTTGAGGAGGATCCAATCTGTGAAACCATGATGTGGAGAATCATTGTTGTACTCCTTGAATCGTTCCCAAGTTGCATGAAAACTCTCATAACCTAATTGGTGAAATCCATCAATCTTGTTTCGAAGAGACATGGACCGCAAATTCGTAAAGAAATGCCCCATAAAGGTTGCCTTGTTCTCTTCCCAAGTCTTCAAAGAGTCAGGCTCTAGACCATTGTACCATCTCATAGCCTTTTCATCCAGTGAAAAAATGAATAACCTGCATTTTAGAGCTTCAGCAGGTACCCCGTTGTGCTGGATAGTATTGCAGATGGCTTCAAATTTATCCAAATATTGCATTGGGTTCTCGGATGGCAACCCATGAAACTGATTCTACTGCACCAAGTTAATGACACCAGTCTTGATCTTAAAATATCTTCTCTCAATGGGAGGCGGACGAATCCCACATTGATTCGCATAAAAAGCCTCTGGAGTGTCCTATTGCGCCAGATTCATCCTCTGTTAAGGTTGATTTGCACATTGTTGCCCCGCACCTGCAACATTCTACGGGCTTACTTGCTGAGCACCATCATTAACACCACCTCCAGCAGGTGGTTTAGCTCCCGGAAGGACTCCTGGAAAAAGAGGATTGTTCCAGACTTGCATATTCTCCATGTTGTCACCCATGATATCTATGAACTCAAAGTCTAAAATAACCTCCAACAGCGTCCCCTTCTTCTTCTTTCTCTCTAGACGCTAAGGTTCCGGCTCAAAATCGAGAAGATTCATGATTCCTAGGCTTCTAGTATGAGGCATGTTCATGCACCTGAAAGCACAAAAACAAAGAAGAAAAAGAAAATATTAAACAAAACAACGAAAATGCCTTAGGCACGCAATGATCCTAAATTCTAAGACGACCTATTGGTCCCCGGCAACGGTGCCAAAAAAACTTGATACCTCCCTTTTTCGCCCGAGATAACACCGCAAATGTACAGATGGGTATGTTGTAGTGGTTCGGGATCAAATCCACAGTGATCAAAGGTAGCACATAGAATTTCAGATCAAACACGGGCTAATGCGGAAAGGATGATTTGGTAGAGATGCATTAATTCAAAAATAAATAAGCAAACAAGCAAACATATGATAATGGGATGTAAATGAATCAAAGAATAGCTGGGCACAGGGTATTCTTAGGGAAACATATCATTGGTGATTCAAATTGTTTATCAGGGAACAAGTTTTAAACCGTCTTGAACTCAAACACAATGATATAATTGATCTACATCCGTAGTATCAATTCTCTATGTATTAGAAACCTTAAGCCTAACTTTCGTTGACTCTTATATTCTAAACATGCACTCTAAAAAAGTTTGATAGGTTCACAATTCACTTAAACATCAATCTCCATTAGCTTAAGATAATTTGCTCATTTAGGATTCGTTCAGACATTTAATTAAACACCTTCTAGACGTTAAAAACCTAAGATCAGAAACTAAGTGATCAAGTTAGTTTCAGCATTAAGAATCCTAGATGAAGATCCAATTGATTAAATCCCTAATCAAAAAATTCTATGTCAACAATTCATGTAATCCCTATGTGAGAACCCTAAACCCAACAAACGAACTATTTGCTCATGATAATCAAACAAACACAAATCAAATCAGAAAGACATGATTGTATTGATCAAAAATAAAGAGTAAGGGTTCTGAAAGCTTCTCAGATTCGAAGTATAGAAGATGATTCTTCTCCCAAAGGTTACAAGTCTTTCTCTTAACTTCCAAAGTCAGAAAACAACATAATCAAACTAAAAACACGATTCTAGATTTTTGATATGTAATCCGGTTCTCGATAAGTAGGTTCGGTTCCATAAAATCGATCTGTGAAATCGTGACAGGGATCGATCAATCCTGAACAGGGATCGATCGATCCTTGTCAGTCTGCCAGGATGTTTCTTCTCTCCACAAACTCTTCCTTCGATGCTTTAAATCCATCCAAAATGTGATATTTCCGCACATTTAAGATCCTTACCTGTAAAAACACTAAAGAACACAAAACTGCTCAAAGAGAGCCAAATACATACTAAAAACCATATTTCTTGACTAAAAATCGTAATAAAAACCCATAAAATGCTAATACATCATGCATCAAATATATGAATGAAGGACATATGTTTAGATTATGATGGCGGATATAATGCTAGTTAGGGACCGTGGCATTAAGTCAGATACGATGGAGCAGTCTTGGAAAAATTGATGGAGTAATGGAAGGACAAAATACGATGACGTGTTAAAAGGAAATTGAACTACCGTATGTGATGGACTATATATGGGGTAGAAACTAAAATAAAGGGAAGGAGATGTGATTTCGACCATGGAGAGGATGATATCGTAAGGTGAAGAAGAATTTCCATAATCATGAACTTACAAATCGTGGTGCTAGATGAGAAGGAGATATCAGGACATCACATAACTCCAACCATGATAAATAAGAAGGAAAGGATGAGGAACATTGTAATAGTGGAAGTGAGAAAGGTTTCAAGAAGAGTTGTATATATCATGGATAGGATACCATGGTATAATAGATGGAAGTCGAGGATGGAAACATGAATGCTACTTTGATAACATCATTACTTTACAACTTTTCCTATGGATTTCGATAGGTTTTCTTAGTATTCTTACATAAATTTATTCAATTAAAGGTAGTTTTCTTGTATTTATTGTGTTTTAAGTCATTTCAAGTCAAACAATGCATTTTGGAGCTTTATGGAGCTAATTGGAGAAAAACTCAGTTTTTGAACAGTTTTCGAGCATCAGAAGTAACGTCAGAGAAGAAGTCTTTGCTCTCAATGTCTTTTAATGACATTTGGACAGGAGCCATTGAATTAGATTAGCTTTCATTCCAAGTAGTTTCATCTCATTTGGTGCAGTGGACAAAGAGTTATACTATATTTATTACAGACTGGTCTAGCTGTCTCATAGATGAAGGGTGGGTAGAAAGACAAAAACAAAAGGAAGATCATTTGGGTTTCGAACCAGACATTCTCCTGACTCAATTATATCTATTCCACGTCTTTTAAATACAAATAATCCAACTCAAGGCCATTGGACATGCGGCCCAAACATTATGAGGCCTTAAGGCCCGATTTTACACTTTTTGACCTAGGAAGTTAGAACATTATAAATAGTTGTTTTTAGCCATCTAATTTTGCAGAGAGAGTTTTCTTAGATTAGGGTTTAATAATTTCCTTAGGAGGCAGGGACAACTCCTTTTTGGGTCGTGCCCTTTGTAGCCTCCTAAGATCCATCTCCAGCATCAATATATCATTCATTCTTCCATCAACTCTGTTTTATCTTCTCCTCCCTCTTTTGATTTGATATGAATGCTTGCTGCCATGATTGATTTCCTGTTTACATGTTTTTAATCTATTAGTTTTCATGTTAGACAGTAGATTACAAAGAGTTAAAGAGTTTACTTGACTAGTATTACTAATCGATTAGGTTTTACTAATAACATTATCACCTTTACTCATTCGTTAATGATATTCTCCTAAGAAAGCTGGTACGAGAATATATATATAGTTGTATCCATTCCAAAATCTTGACTTACCGTTGGATCTATTATTTGGTGAGCCTTTCTCAGTAGGCTTAGAAAGTAGATCGACTTTAGAATCGTGAACAATCAGTCTTGATCGTTTTTATGCGTGTTTATTATTTTGGGGTCATTCGAAAGTTTAAGTCCTTTTGATATTAAGCATAGAATCCTGAACCTCAAAATGGAGAGGATTTACCTTAGTGGTTGTGTTTTAGATCAGATTTTTTTGCCCCTAGTCATTTTTAACTCCTGCTTGTTTGCTCTAACTTTATGTTGTTTAATACATATACTTTCATTGATCTATCCTTTGTAAATTAGCATAAAGAATATGATTTCGTTTTGCATAATTAAATCATAATAAAAACCAAATAAAAATCATAAAACCCCCTGCATATTTCATTCTTAGATTAATCTGAAAGTCAATAGATCTTAAGTGTGAAACCTTGTCCCTGTTGATTCGATCATTAAGTACTACGGCAGATGCTGTACACTTGCAACTAGGTTTTAACAGCGGTAAAACTTGACCCCACATCAAGTTTTTGGCGTCTTTTCCGGGGACTAGTAGCATTTCCCTTTTGATTTAGATATAGGATTTAGTCTAGGAAATTTTTTCTTTCTTTTTCTTGTATGGAAATTCGGTTTTCACTAGAACTATGAATTCGGTTTTTCTACTAACTTTTAGAACTTAGATTTTTCATTTTCTCACTTCTTTAGGATATTAACACTTATATTTAGGTTAAAATTATTAGAAATTCCGTGCCTATTAGGAATTATCTTTTAGTTTAGGATAAGATTTTAGTTTTCTTTTTAATATTAGGATTTTTCTTTTATTTGATACTACTAACTTTTTCTCTTTGATTTTTCAGGGAAACCAAAGAGAAAATAGGATCTTATCCTCACCAAGGCCATGTTTTTGAGGAGTTCCAGCCCCCATGATCATCATAAAAAATTATATTTAGGAGGAGCTAAGGTACATCCTAAGAGACATCAACCATAGAGAGACCTTGAAGAGTCTAGATTTCACATCCATGGAACCCTTGATCAACAGCAAAGGAACAAGCCTTAGATCAACCATTGGATAATTTTTTCAAGACTCAAAAATTTCTGGAAATAATCACAAAATCCAGCAAAGATTATTAGTACCTCAAAGAAATCATTGGAGCATCGAAAATCGAAGATTTCGGTAAGTTCTATCACATGAAGCTTGACATCGAATCGCCAATCTATCTCTTTCCAGCCACGTCCTAACCCTTCTCATGTCCATTATCACGTGCCAATGGATCCTTTCAAGTGCTAACTTGAAGTCTTGGTGGCAAAATTGATCAAACATCAAAGAGAAGTGAAGCAAACGTTCGAAGCAGAGCTTGACAACATGAAATTCTACCTAAAAGAGAAGTTTGGAGAGTTTTAAGCTAAACTCCATAACTTTAAAGGACCTTGAAGACTCTTTAAAATGCATTATGAGAGGTTTTAAAGGAATGAGCTCCAGCCCATTCCGAAGATGATCTTCAAAGCAAAGAAATCGAAGACAATTGGAATGACGCATCAAAAGGATGAATATTCATGTACCAAGTGGAGCACGACCAGAGTTTCAAAGAACTGATACTAAATATATTGTGGACGTTGATTGCAAACTCAAAAGGATCTACAATTATCTTCTTATGAAGACATGGAGCTAGAAGGTAAAAACAGTAAATTTTCCACAAACCTATGAAATCAACACTAATATGGGGAGATATCCAGCCCTTCACATACTGATCATGGAAGAGAAAACCCATATTCCTCATAAAATTCGAGAATTAAGAGGTAATTCTAATAGTTTAAGCATTGTTCTTGAATCAGTATGAAGAAAAACGTGGAGAGATAATACTAGTACTCACACGCTTTGAAGATATATCTTAAGAGCCGAAAGGAAAGGAATTAGCCACGTGATTATAGGATTGGCCAGCCTTGTTTTACTCCTAATATAGTGTATTACATTCCTCGAATGAGGATCCTAAGGAACGAAGTTACAAAATCGAGCTAAAAAACTCGGTTTGCTCTTAAACCCGAATAAATTTTCAGAACTAAAGACGAAGTCTTGGATGCATAGGAGCTGCTATGAATTGGTCTAAATGGACTAAGGAATACATAAATATCATCATGAATTTATCCAACAAGAGAAACACCTTCACACTTCCATCCAAGACGATTTATGGTTCTCATCTCCATTCCATTCGAATGAACTGGGGAAGAAAGCTTAGGCACCCATTGAAGATCTACGTTGATTTGTTAGAAACACGAGGAAAAGAAGTCATAAGCCTCCTATCTGAGCATCCTCATCACATAAAAATGCCCTGGGGTCGAGTTAACTTTAAACGAGCGCTTTTTGGGAGACAACCCATATTCTATCCCTTTAAGTTTTTGTTTTAATTTGAATTTTCGAATAAGATCCTAGGATAAATGTTGGTTAGTTTTGGTGTTCTAAGTTTTTAATAAATATTTTTAAACGTATTTATACTTTTTTCTCTTAGAAGCACACTTTGGAATCGAAGAAAATTGGAACAAAACCAATTCGAACATGTTCGGACGCTTGGACAAACCAACCGCGGCACCTGTAACTGACGACTGGTCTCTTGCCATATCTAGGAAAACACCGGTCCTAGGCTTCTCGCCAGCCGGTGCAACAGTCGGCTCCTCCCTGCTCCATCAACCTCCTCCCATCGGGCCATGACACCTCCAGCACCGGCCGCCCAACACAAAACCACACTCGATCGGTCACAGCCCTGATACGCCTTAACAATCCGCAACACAATTCTCCCAACACCCGTCGCGATGCATTTCGTGTACAAGACTATTGGTGTCAAAAATGGTCACGACGAAATCAATTCCTAAAAAAGTAACGGAAATATAGTCTCTCTCTTTCGGAAATGAAAATCGTGAGTGAATTATCGATTCCGACGATCTTTTCACCTAGTCAATCTCCTCTCGACCAAATGTCGAAGCTCCGCGTCTAGCCAACCATGAGCAGCCGCTTCGCAAAGTCTAGTCACTCGCGGGAAACTAAACGTGAGAATAACGAAATCAATGTCTGAGACCTCCGAGAGACCTCAGTAAACGAGTTTCGGAGCGATAAGAAGTCACCGTAAACGAGGATAACCGCGTCACTTCGAAAATACGAGCAATACGAACAACGGCAAGTCTAGCCGCCCTTTGGGCGACTAGACCATCGTAAGGTCTAGTCACCCAACGGGCGACGAGACTCGCAACAAGTCTGGTCGCCCGTTGGGCGACTAGACTCTTGCAAAGTCTAGTCGTCCAATGGGCGACCAGACTCAAGGTCTAGTCGACCGTTGGGCGAATAGACTCACGGTCTAGTCGCCCAACAGGCGACACAGTCTAGTCGCCTGTTGGCGACTAGATTCACGGTCTAGATTCTCGTAAAGTCTAGTGGCCCAACGGGCGACAAGACTCGTGCCACGGCTAGTCGCCCACGATTGACTAGACCACGCCTTCCAGACCATCTTCTCCCTCAAATCCTGGTTTGAGTGTTTCTTGTTTCGTCTCGATTAACTCAAACACCGAAATTGTCTTAACTATATGATCGGTCTTATCATTTCGTAAAACTGTCACCGCGTAGTCGTACGAAGAACGATTTCTCAGAAAGAAATCCAGTTACGATTTCGGAATAAGAACGGGCCCAATTGCGTCAACGATTTAATCGAGTTCCGCGGAAGGATATACTGAAATCTAGGGTGGAAAAGGAAACAAGATCAACTGACATAGGCATATAAAAGAGGGGCTAAGGATAACAAAAAGGGGCGACAAAAATTTCTTCACAATTCATACTTAGAGCTTTAGGTTTGTTTTCGGTTTTTGCTAGGAGCTGCATCTCAATTAGGTTTACCATTCTTACATTGTTAGAACTAGGATACTCACCGACAGCTCTCGCAACCACGACTTACCACTTGCTGTAACGCTTAACGCATATTCGGAATAACATCTCTATTGCTCTATTTCTTTTCGATTCTATTTTATGTTTATCTCATTGTCTGTTTTCTTTGTACTTTTGATCTATTGTTGTTTGGCTTAACTGAAATCTGGGACCTCAAGAAAAGTTAGGGTTTCATGGCTTTCCTCTGAATACGAATATGGACAGTGCGAATTTCGGTTCCTATAGTTTGGCGCTAGAGAGAGGGGGCCTATTCACTCAGGGTACGAATCAATCTAACTCACAGCTGTAAAACGCTAGATTGAACATGACTACAGACGATCAAAATAATCAACCAGCTCGTGACGGCGACGGTACCAATAACGATGTTGTAAACACTCCAGTGACGAACAACACCATGGTCAACACTGATGCAAACACTGCGGCGTTTGAGGAGATCAAAAAGATGTTCTCGACTCTCGAACAAAAGTAGGCTGAACAAAAAAAATGACTATGTCTCTTGCTTAACAGAGTGAAACCCTAACCGCGAGGACTAAAAAAATTCTTCCGCGTGGAGCTACCAGACTCCGGGGAAGAAGACTCGACTTCACCACTCCGCGTGATTTGCTCTAGAACGCGAAGAAAATCCATCAGGACAAAGCCCTGATGTAATCACCCTTGTCAGGCTTCAGAATAACATGCAAGATCACCCAAATCCCGAAAAAGAATCGGAGGATAACGAAGTCGAGCGAATTGACCTAGATTTCAGTGATCGATCCGACTCCACGAATGAAGACGCAGACGTACACCCAAGAAGGGTTAAAGGCCATGCAACACGGAAGGATTCTCAACTCAGCGAACCCATGACGGAAGAGGAGGAAAATATCTTCTGGGTAGAGCGAGAAAAACATGACAAGGAGCATGCCAGAGCCATTCGCAAGACGCGCCAACCATCTCAAAAAAAGACCGGGGAAGATCTCTACGAGATTCGCGATCTTCGCGACAACATTGCAAAAACAGCGGCAGTGGTCAAGGCGGTAAAGTCGCAGATCCATCATGCAACCAGTGTCGCGCCAGAGATGACAGGCTCCTTGAAGAGGCTCGACAAACTCCATTCACTGCTCGCATAACCAACAACAGAGTCTCCGATCCCGGGAAAGTGAAAATCCTAATGTATGACGGAACTTCCGATCTGAAAGCTCACCTGCAGACTTTCCAGATCGCAATTTGCGAGATCCAAGCTCAAAGAAGGCGAGAAAGACGCTGGCTTCTGTCACCTTTTCATCGAACATATCCAAAGAGCAGCCCTCGAATGGTTCTCTCGTGTAAAGCGAAACTCCATCGGAAGTTTCCGTCAACTCTCCTCGTAATTTCTCAAGCAGTACTCCATGTTTATGGATAAAGAAAATTCCGACGTTGACCTATGGAGCTTGTCTCAAAGGGAAGACAAATCTCTCCGAGATTTCATGAACAGGTTCAAGATAGTGATGTCGAGAGTCAGCGGGATCAGTGACAAATTGGCGGTAGACGCACTCAGAAAGACTCTCTGGTATAAGTCGAAGTTCAGGAAATGGAAAGCTCTCGAAAAACCACATACTATTCAGGACACACTTCAGAAGGCTACGAATTTCATAATCATTGAAGAAGGGATGAAAGTTCTATCGCAAATACACAAAGCTGCGAAGGCGTCCTCGAAAGATTTAACCTCTAAACAGAAAGCGAAAAAGAAGATCCCTCGTAACAACAAGTATGTCCACCACGAGGGAAACGACATCCGGAGGGTGACAACTGCACTGTCAATTCCCCGTCCGAACAAGGTAAGACGTCGGGGAATACTTAGACGTGGAACTCGTCATATGACGAAAACACCTTCTGCGAGTTTCACCAAACAAAGGGTCACTCCACTGCGAACTGCAAAGGTCTCGGAACAAGGTTAATAGCGAAACTGCTCGTGGGGGAGATCTCGGACATAACCAAAGTAAAAGACCTCATACGCGACACAGATCACCCTCTCAGGATCGAGAAAGCACCCACTAGAGACATCATGTCTCAAGGAACCCAAGCGGATGGGAAACGTGGAAGGAGGCCTGACGATAAAGGAAACGACTCCAATCACCGCAGAGTGAATATGATCATCGCAGGGTCGCAATACTTTTGCGACACCGTCTCATCGATAAAAGCATATCACCGAAAGGCTGAGTCAAGTGCAAACTGTCCTACGCCACTCGACACCGCAAATAACACCATCACTTTCGAGGAACACGAAACTGTCGGGATCGAAAAACCCCATAACAATCCTCTCGTAATCGACCTCGTCATAAAGGATCTCGAAGTCGCCAGGGTCCTCATCGACACAGGAAGTATCGTCGACATCACCTTCCGCGATACCCTCAACAGGATGAACGTCGACTTATCCGAGGTCACACCCGCACTGAAACCACTCATGGGTTTCTCAGGAACAACGTCGATGACTCTCGGATCGATCGAACTTCCAGTGGTGGCCAAAGAGATAACGAAAGTTATCGATTTTGCGGTCGTCGACTACCCTACCATCTATAACGTGATCATGGGAATGTCATGGATAAACTCCATGAAGACAGTCCCCTCGACCTACCACTTGGGCATTAAATTGCCAACCCCCTAAGAATCTCCACAATCTGTGGATGCCAAAAGCAGTCACGACTTTGCTTTCTAGCCGAGCATAAACTAACACAAGTCACAATGACGCCCATGGCCGAATCCAAATGAATGAAGACAACTCGGTTGCCAGCCAAAGATACTTCGGAAAAAGATGCGGCAGAATCATAAATTCAAGAAACGGCTCAATCCAGAGGAAACAAGAAAGCTTCTGAACCGAATAGTCTCGACAAAACAACACCCTCGACATCAGATGGAATCGTCGACCCAGCTGTAGTCGTCAAGACTAAAACGGCTGACGCAACTCTGCTAAACGAGTAACCACTTACGACAACAAACTGAGCTACGAGACGGCTTGATCCTCGAAAGAGGTACGTAGCCAACTCTTCGCAAGAGGAGTTCAGTTGTCCCCCTCTCTAAAAAAGGGGGTGGGTGTACGTATACTCATATACTCCCACAATTTGTACTCGACATTTTTGGATCCGAATTCGACAATAAAATTTTTCTTTTTTATTTTTCATATAACACAAAAACGAATATCTTACGAGAAATCCTTTCTTAACGAACTCCGACTATAACTTGTTCATCGACACATTCCACCATAGAACGGAAAAACTTTCGGAAAAAGCAAGATGTTGCGAATTTCCGAAAATAACAAATTCGAACTCGATCTGAAACCTCTAAAAACAATCGCTGGACTATCAAACTCCTACCGGGAAAAGAACAAGTCGATTGGCCCTGACGGACGAACTAATCACTCACATTTACCCGCTCTTCGCGAAGAATGAGTTCTCGTACATCTGACTTGGATAATAGCGCGCTATAAAAGAAATCTGAAATTTTGGTCAGCACTTCATGACGACTTAGAAATTGTCTTTGGAGAGATGCTCGGTTCCCGATTGATGCAACTCATATAAGCCGAGAACTTATCACAAAATTCAATATCCAGAAGGAACCAAGTCGAAATCAAAACGGGAAACGTAAGCCGGAGTTAGTCGCCGCACACCGTAAAACCGAGAGTAAACCTAGGTTTTGCCCTAAACCCAGCACATTGGTCTCAAACATCTCAAGACATCGTATCTAACTGATAAAAGATCCCAAAATTTGTCTCTTCGTCTATATTCGCGTTTATAAAAATCCGAAAGACTAAGTCTCTCGAAAACTCGCACCCGAAACAAACAACGAATATAGCCATCCTTCAAGGAATAGATATGAGACGACAACTCATAATCTGTCTCCACTTACGCAGCAATAATCGTACGTTATCAACTCGGAAAACATCGTTCATTGACACTAAAACCACAAGATGAGGAGTTTCAAAGCCACATACAACCAACCCTGATAGATATAAAGCGGCCACACTTGGCTAAAATACTACTAAAAACAGGGAACACGCTCCCTCAACAGACGAACTTTTCTTGTTCACGAATCGTAGTCAAAATAGCCAGAGACCGAAAAGATTCATGTGCTATACGGTTCCGGGTTCTGATCGACCGCGTACTCTTCACCCCGAGCAATGTCCCCAACTTCCTCCGAATCGGGAGAAATGGGAATCGGGGCCCAGTGATCTCTAACCCTCTCTTCGATAGACGGGATCTAAGACACAACTTCCTTGCACTTCTTCACTTGGTTGGACATTTTGTCCATCTCGAAGTTGTATGAGTAGTTGGGAAGCTGGGTACGATACAAAGCACCCACCAAACAATGGCATTCAGGGTATTCTCCAAAGGACTGCTCAGCGCACTTGTACTGATCGAAGTCCACCACAAACTAAACTGAACGATCGGCCACAATCGAGGCGACCTCATGCTTTTTGCGCCTGTACGCACGGCGAAACTGCGACGCTTGATTCCGCGCCAATTCGTTTTCACGAAATGAAACCGCTTCGACCTCCTTCTTTAGGCGGGCGTTTTCTTCTTCGAGTCTCTCGACCTTGAACTGATCCATCTGCGCCTCTAAATTGCTCGCACTAAGGGCCTCGTCCATCACGTGGAGACCCTACAAAAAGAAGAATCCTATAAAAAGTTAGGAGCGATGTCACTTGAATGATTGGAATCATATTGTGTGCACGAAAACTAACCCCCATGTACAAATGTGAGGCCTCCGCATATTGTCCAAACCTTACGAAACCCACGCCAGCCGCAAGTTGATGCGCCGTGGCATCAAATAAAAAAGAAAGGTGTCAAAGTCTGACCCTTCTCCAAGAAGCGGCATCGAAGATTGGCTCGGACCGCTTCCGTCTCCACCGAGGAAATCGTTAAACCATGCCCCCTCGGACGGCCCTCTCCTGTTCGCGGTAGCGTCGCCCCCGTTAGCAGGTGCGTGCTTGTTTTGGGGAGATCTCTCCCTCTCCAAGTCGGGAGGCAACTCGTACTGAGTGAAGCCATTCATGGTCGGTTCTAACTCCTCTTCCATAATCGCGTCGGGCTGAGTCTGATTGTTGTGGTACGTAACCACGTTGCGAACTCGCTGCGGGGAAAAGTAACCCCAGTAGAACGGACCACCTCGGAAAAGGTCCCTAATAACGTAAGTATCTTCTGGATGCAGGGGAAGGGGATCCAAAACTGCAAAACAAAAGAATTATCATATATCAGAAGACAAAAAAAAACGGTCAGAGTATCGAAAGCGATACCCGCGGGACCCCATTCACGCCTAAAAGAAGAAATGTATTCGCCCTCAATAGATGCACTGTCTAAACGAACAAAGAAGTATCGCTTACTCCAACTGTTGAAATTGGACGTAAACGATTGGATCACCGACTTGTTTTTCCTCGACTTGAGGCAATATCGATGCGAGTTACGCGCGGCCGACGGAGATAGAAACGCCACTAGATAGTCGACGCTTAAGTTCATTCCTCGCTCGTAACCCAAAACCAAGAGTCCAACGAGGTGTTGGAGACTAATGGGCGAGAGCTGACCGATGGATAAACCATAGTGATCCAAAAACTGGACTATGACTCCCGGAATAGGAAACCACAGTCGGCAAAACAACAAATACGCCTCGTAGCACGTAAAGAAACCATGAGGCGGAGAATCACCATCCTCTCCGGGCCTTGGCATTCGGAACTCCACCTCCTCCGGAACTCGGCAGAAATCCCGAATGACGGCGAGGATCGATTCTCCACACTCGCTCGGCCTACTAACATCCCTTTTAAAGGATGGTCTCGTCGGACACCATGAGTCAGATGGCGTAGCTGCGATACGAAACGTAACCCACCAATATTCCCTCGCTTCCTTGGGATCGACAGAATACGGTACGAATTCGACTTTCGGTATAACTTCACCTTCCCGAAATCGTAGGATTTCGGGGTCGAAAATCGACGGTAGAGCATTCGCGGAAACTAGATCATTTGAAGCCATAACGCAAAAGAAGAGAGAGATAGAAAGGATAAGGAGTTTGTTTTTATCTTGAGCAATTTTTTGTGAAAATGAGCAAGTGGAAGGTTTGGAAAGTTACTTCTCTTATTTATAGAAAGAGGAAATTACTATTCATCTTCGGAATTTTTAGCCAACGATTCCTCTTAACTTACCTAACAAGCTTTAAAAGTTCACAAGAACATTCCAACGATTTTTGCAAACTAGGGGACTAACTGTTGGAGTCAAAAATAGTCACGATGAAATCGATTCCCAAAAATGTAACTGAAACATAGTCTCTCTCTTTCGGAAATGAAAATCGTGAGCGAATTATCGATTTCAAAGCTCTTATCACCTAGTCAATCTCCTCTCGACCAAATGTCGAAGCTCCGCATCTAGCCAACCATAAGCAGCCGCTTTGCAAAGTCCAGTCACTTGCGGGCAACTAAACGTGAGAATAACAAAATCAAAGTCCGAGACCTCTGAGAGACCTCAGTAAACGAGTTTCGGAGAGATAAGAAGTCACCTTAAACGACGGATAACCGAATCGCTTCAAAAATACGCACAATACAAACAACGGCACGTCTAGCCACCCTTAGGGTGACTAGACTATTGTAAGGTCTAGTCGCCCAATGGGCGACTAGACTCGACACAAGTCTGGTCTCCCAATGAGCGACCAGACTCAAGGTCTAGTCCCCCGTTGGGCGACTAAACTCTTGTAAAGTCTAGTCGCCCAACGGGCGACAAGACTCGTGCCATGTCTAATCGCCCATGGTTGACTAGACCATGCCTTCCCGATCATCTTCTACCTCGAATCCCGGTTCGAATATTTCTTGTTTCGTCTCAATTGTTGTCTCCGTTGAAATCTCGCGGCAATAATCGTAAAGACTTGCGCTTTTTGTGAAAACTTTGTATTGATCGTATAAAATGATAACGGTTAACTCGAACACCGACATTGTCTTAACTATACGATCGATCTTATCATTTCGTAAAACCGTCACCGTGTAGTTGTACGAAGAACGATTTCTTCGAAAGAAATCAAAAAAATCACTTTGTCGCTAAACGGCCCTGGATGGCCCAAAACGCGACAAAAGTCCACTTACGATTTCGGAACGAGAACGGGCCCAATTGCGTCAACGATTTAATCAAGTTTAGCGTAAGATTAAAGGAAAATACGATAAAGTCAAAGTCTAAAGATAAATAAGGAACACTCGTAAGGATATGAAATATTTCCGAAAAATGGAATATTTCCGCAGAAGGATATGCTCAAATCTAGGGCGGAAAAGGAAACAAGATCAGCTGACGAAGCCATATAAAAGAGGGGCTAAGGAGAACGAAAAGGGGAAACAAAAATTTCTTCACAATTCATACTTAGAGCTTTAGGTTTATTTTTGTTTTTTGCTAGTGAGCTACGTCTCAATTAGGTTTACCAGTCTTACGCTGTTAGAATTAGGATACTCGCCGACAGCTCTCGTGGCCACGGCTTACCACATGTTGTAACGCTCAACACAGATTCAGAATAAGATCTCTTTTGCTCTATTTCCTTATGATTCTATTTTACATTTATCTCGTCGTCTATTTTTTTCGTACTTTTGACCTATTATTGTTTGGCTTAGCGGAAATTCGGGACCTCAAGGAACGTTAGGGTTTCCTGGCTTTCCTCCGAATACGAATATCGATAGTGCGAATTTCGGTTCCCACAAAGACCGATCCTAGCTCTTTTACCAACTGGTCAAACCATTCACCAATTGTTTCCCCCATTCGACCACCCATTCTCCCCAAACCCGACCACCTTATACCCCTTCCGGACAGCCCATGGCCAAGAAAAACAATCCAAAACATCTGTTTTCGCATTTTCTTGGTTGTATCAATACCAAACTCAATTTCTTCAAGGAGCAGCACCTAAATCACATCAAATGCATCAAATTAAGATGTTTTTCAAGGCTGGGGCGTTATGGTTGCCAGCAAACACTTTGAGCCATAGGGATTCTCAAACCGAGTCAATTTTTGCAACCAAGCCAAACCATTCTCGCCAATTAAGGAATTAACCAAACTTTATCTAGTAATTTATATAGGTTTTTAAGAGGAGTTCTTGCGCTAGAATGAACCTTAAAGATACTAAGATTGAAAGGCGAGACTATGGAGACGATATTGCAAGAAATTGGACTACAAAGGAATTTTGAGACATACAATCAGTTTCAATCAAAGCCAAGGTGTATTGTGACAAGAATAAAAAGTATTTTTAGGCTATAAAAGTTTTGATCAAGACAGAGCTTTTCTTAACCTACATTGGAAGGCTCAAAAATGCATTAAAAATGACAAAGGCCGACAACCAGAGCCTCTAAAGAGAAATCAAAGCAAAACCAAATGCCACACCTGATCATCCTAATAAAATACATTCAGGAAAACGTGAGAACTTGGCTAGCAGAAAGAATCACAAGAGTTCGACTCAACCGAGACACAAAACCGACGAATTCGGCTTACTCGAAACTCTTATGTAGGAGTTGAACAAAGTCTTACCACTGAAGATTCCTAGAAAATTTTTAAATTTTATGACGAAAAGTCCTAACAGTTTTGGTGGCGCTAACATTTCATCATGGAGCACCGAATTGGCCAGAAACCGAAGAAAACTCGGCCAAAGCGAAATCGAGCTCCCCCAAGCCAACCAAGCTGTCAAACTGAAGATTCACCATTAATTATCATATGTAGAAGCCATTTCTAAAGAAAAACCAGCCTTGGACAGGTGTCAATCACAAACAGTCCAGTTTCTCACCAAAACGAGCCAAACCGAGCTTTCCGAAGACCAAACTTGGCCAAATCTAATACGGTATGAGCTCCTGCCTTTTAACTTTATTTATATCACTAAAATATGCTATTTTCAGTAGGTTTTCATTTTGGTCAAATCATTCTTCCCGGATTGCAAAAAAGGACCATTAGACCTCATTACGGTTTACCGAAACATCACATATGGTCGTATCTTTCTCCATAATTTTGACCAACCAGCTAAGTGTATAGTATTCTCTACCTTTTACATTAGTTTTCAGTACCTTCCTTAGTTGAGTTTACACCGAAACGGTGTAAGTTAAGTCTGGTGGGATTCTTATTGTTACTAATGTTTCTTTTTCTTTATTTTTGATTCTTTTTCGTAGTTTTTGAGTCGTTTTACAAAATTTCCAAAATAATAACATTTTAGTAAGTCAAAATCAGTCCGGAAACATGATTAGCTTTGAACTAGCCACATGATTAATGACTAGTGTCCATAGTGTCAATGATTGACTATAGTTTTACTGATCGGAAAAGCGCAGGTGGATCAGCTAATCGAGGCACCATATCTCTTGAAATCCAGGTAATCCTTAGCCATTCAATATTTAAATGAGATTAATTTTCTCTTCTTGGGGTTGGGTATATATTGAATCAGAATCCTCTTCGAACCTGACAAAATTAAGTCTACGTTTCCCCTCTTCCTTCCTTAATAAAAATTTTCAGCAAAGTGCTTATGCATATTGTGAATTTCGGAGTCAATAAAATCTGAATGTGCTTAAAAAGAAAAGAATAAAGACATCCACAGAAAAAATAAAATGATACCCTAGAAAAGTAGGGAAAAATCGATTCTCAGAGGCTGATAGAAAAAATAAAATGATACCCTATAAAAGAAAGGAGAAATCAGCCTCTAAAAAGCATTTAAAAGTGAATAAGGAAGAGGAAAGGAATCAATTATTGGTTGAAATTGTGTAGGATCTTGTCTGAGTTGAGTCTATGTGTTATATGATCAATACTCCCTCGAACAGACCGCACGCTATTGATTTTAAGGAGTGGTGATGGAGATCCTGGGTCACTCTTGTTGATCGTGGCTGAATTGGGGTCGTTGCCAGACTTGTTGTGATTACTGAAGGTTCTGTCTTATGTTTACTCTGGTGTTAGTGGATTACGACAGTCTAAGCTGCAAATCGGTTAAGAAGGTAAAGGTAAGTTTCCAAGTTTTCAAACATCTTCTTTGTTCTTTGTGATCTTAGCTCGAGGACGAGCTAGAAGCTAAGTCGGGGGGAGTTGCTAACATCATTATTTTACCACGTTTCCTATGGATTTTGATAGGTTTTCTTAGTGTTTTTACATAACTTTATGCAATTAGAGGTAGTTTTCTTGTATTTGTTGTGTTCTGGGTCATTTCAAGTCAAACAATGCATTTTGGAGCTTTATGGAGCTAATTGGAGCAAAACTGAGTTTCAAGATAGTTTCTAAATATCAGAAATATCGTCCAAGAAGAAGGCATTCCCCCTCAATTGATTTTGATGAAAATTGGGCAATATCTAGAGAATTGAATTAAGTTTCATCTCCAAGTAGTTTCATCTCATTTGGACTAGTGGACAAAGAGTTATACGAAATTTTACTAAAGCCTGGTCTATCTGTCTCGCAGATGAAGGGTGCGCAGAAAGACCAAAAAAAAAAGGAAGATCATTTGGGTTTCAAACTAGACATTCTCAAGACTCAAGTGTATCTATTCTAAGTCTTTTAAATCCCAATAACTCAACTCAATGTTGTTGGATCCGAAGCCCAAACATTATGAGGCCTTAAGGCCCGATTTTACACTTTTTGACCTAGGAAGTTAGAACACTATAAATAGATGTTTTTAGCCATCTGATTTTGCAGAGAGAGTTGGATTAGATTAGGGTTTAGTAATTGTCTTAGGAGGCAGGGACGACTCCCTTTTGGGTCGTGCCCTTTGTAGCCTCCTAAGATCCATCTCCATCATCAATATATCATCCATTCTTCCATAAACTCGGTTTTATCTTTTCCTCTTTTCTTTGATTTTATATGAATGCTTGCTGCCATGATTGATTTTATGTTTAGATGTTTTTAATCTATTAGTTTTCATGTTAGACAGTAGATTACAAAGAGTCAATGAGTTTATTTGAATAAGATTAGTAGTCGATTAGGTTTTATCAATAACGTCATTACCTTTACTCATTTGTTAATGCTATTCTCCTATGAAAGCTGGTACGAGATTAGATCTATAGCGATATCCGTTCAAAAAGCATGACTTATCGCTGGATCTTGTATTTGGTGAGCCTTTCCAAGTAAGCTTCTAATGTAGATCGACTTTAGAATCGTGAACAATCAATCTTGATCGTTTTTATACGTGTTTATCATTTTGAGGCCATTCAAAAGTCTAGGTCCTTTTGATATTAACATAGAATTCCGAACCTCGAAAGTAGAGAGGATTTATCTTGGTGGTTGTGTTCTAGGCCGAAACTTTATGCCCCTAGTCATTTTTAATTCCTCCTTGTTTACTTTAACTTTCTTTTGTTTGATGCATATCTTTTCATTGATCTCTCCTTTGTGAACTAACATATAAAATAGGATTTTGTTTTGCATAATTAAATTATAATATAAAACAAATAAAAATCATAAAACCCCTTGCATATTTAATTCTTAGCTTAATATGAAAGTCAATGGATCCTAAGTGTGAAACCTAGTCCTTGTGGATTCGATTCCTAAGTATTATTGCAGATGTTGTACACTTGCAGCTAGGTTTTAACTGGGGTAAGTCTTGACCCCACATCATACTTCGGAAAGAGAAAGTATCTAAAGGAAAAGGTAATATTAGGGTAAGAAAGAATAATGAATCAAAAAGGAGTAGATGTAACATCTTTCGTCGGGTGAAAGGTTAAAGTTCTTGGATTTGTCGTGCATGTTATTGTTTGATTGTTGCACGGCTGATTAAGGTAACACTGACTTGATCCTAGCTGGAGGTGTTACAATGAAAAGGTGATTAGAAGGAGAAATACGATGAAGGGAAAAAGGTGGAGGTATGAAGAACCAATGAGTTTGAAGTAGTTTTATCATCCTCAGTCTGGTGAAAGGTTATGATTTCTTGATTTTCCGTGCATTCTCTTGTTTGATTGTTGCACGGTAGATTGAGGAAACTTCATCTGATCCAAGCTGGGTGTGATGCAACGAAGTGGATAAGTGATTGAAAGATGAAATAATCAAGAAAAAATGTAATCGATAGAATTTCAACATTGGAGGATTGTATGAGTTAAGTACGAAGTGAATTGGTTTTGGAAGATTGAATGGAATGCAAGGGTTAAGTGGCAGTAAGGATGAAAGTTTTACACTAACCAAGTAAAGAAGAAGAAAAGATGGAGATGTAAAAAGATAATGAAGAGAGGGGATGACAATGATCGAGGAAAAGTGGTGGGAAAGTTGATATGACAAGTTAGAATGATGAGATGTATTCTCGAAGAATTTGAGGATGAATTATGTTGAAGGGGGGGAGGGGCGAATGACCCTCAATAAGAATTAAGAAACGGGCGAGATACGATTATTAATCGAAAAAGGATAATAGCCAAGGAGATTTACTAAAAGCGGTTTTAGTTAATGATTTGCATATTGACGATTGAGAAAGGTACGAGTAAAGCCACATAGCGGTTTTAGTATGAGAGAATGTTATGGAATTGAATGGTCGAGATGAGTGTTAGTAAGTTTGGATAAAATCCCTAAGTATCGGGAAATTCTACAGTTGGAATGGAAGTGATGGAAAATAAGAAGTCAAGTCCAAAGGACTTAGGATAGTAGCCATGATCGAGACACGGTTAAGATTGGTCAGAGAGACTTCTATTTAAGATCGATAGAAATGCTTTCGGAGTGAGAAACCGCAAAGGATGCATGCCGAATGAGCTGGATGTTTTGGATCAATAAGATGAGTTCTGGTTGAACTGCTTGAGAAGGAGCCTAAAATTGAAAGTTGTAATTTTGAAGAAGTAAAGGTACGGGAAAATTCCTCGGGAAATTTAGTGGATTGGAAATGCCGACGGTTTGACATAAACCGTCCTAGATGACCGAGAAAATTAGTCGGGATATTATTCTTGACTCTTGAGTTGTAAGAGGTGAAATGACCTCGGAAATAATTTCTAGGAATTTTCCCCAGAGAAGATTCAGTTTCGATCGAAAAACATAATTTTTCGACTGTCCAGAGTGTATCCAACACGTTCTGGTTCTGACAGGATCGTCGAGAATGTTCAGGAAACTTTTATTGACCGGAAGCTCACCAATGACTAACCTACTTAAACTGTCTACTCACCTGCCAGGACTGCCTGCTTCATCGGAAACAGCTGGGTGGCGGCATTTGAACGCGCCACCTGACCGGTGAGTCATCACCACCAATCTTTCTCCCATTGGACATTCTGGGTGGCCATCTCCTTACCCAAACTTATAACCCACGTCCATCCACCTTATTTATACCCCTCAGGGCCCTTAGTTCATGCATAGAAAAATTCCCCAGAGAAAACTCTTTCCGAACGTAGTTTACCGATCTGAACGTAGAAAAAATCCTAGCCAAACATAGACAACGATCAGAGCGTAGGCAGCAGGATTCGAACGTAACAGAAATCAGCCGACGGTAGTATTTTCCTTTCCGAACAGTCTGATCCTAAGGTAAAAACATCCAGCTTTAGTTTTTCCTGGTTGTTTGGTAACCTAAGTGAGAAAGTAGGTTGAATTTCGTTTCCGACTAACAGAACATGGGGAATTCTCTTTCCCTTGATCTAAGTTACAAGTTTAGAGATCCTAAACTCTACTGAATTTTCCGTAAGAGACGAAACCACCCAGAACAAAATCCGACCACCTAATCTAAAAACTAAGGTGAGTCTTGGTTAGGGTTTGATGTTGTTTGTGCGATTAGCTCCAGCAAAATGAGAGAATTTGTGTTGCATGTTGAATCGTAGAATTATCAAATGGATAAGTAAATGGACGGACATAAGTAAATGGTTAAAGATGATTATTGTGTGATATTTGATTGGTGAATGTGCGATGTATGATGATTGATGGCATGATTATTATTATGTGATGTATATGGCTGTGAAAGATATTGAGTTATATTGTTCGGACCTCGGCTCGGGGGTATAAGATATTGTGTTGTGTGATGAATATTATGTGATGTTATGCATGATAATGGCGTTGTATCGTTTGAACCTCAGTTTGAATGATATAACTTGTTTGTCTCGTGTTAGCTTGGTGAAGAATCCGTATTTGATGTTGGCGGGTTCGCTTGGTGAGGGACCTGTAGTGTGAGTCTGGACACGTGTAGATAATGTGCATAGATTTTTATGCATTTTAAAGCTCATTTCTTTTATGTTTTAGTTGCATTTAAGTTGTAAATATTTCATATAAGTCTTAGAGTTCATAAGTTTAAGTCTAGAGTCTAGTTTAGGAGCATTTTGCATTTGCATATCATTTTATTTGCATTTGTAGGTACAACCTTTGGAGATCAATTTGAGGGCTTGAGAAGATGGATTCTAATGGCTAAAAGGACCAAGAGTCAAGGGGATTTAAAGGCTAGAAGCAATGTTAGAAGATAGGATCAAAGGAGGCCATCAAATGGAGAAGAAACAAGCCACAAGCTGTCGAGGAGACCTAGCATCTACCCAGAGATCGATGATGGGTAGCATTGAGTCGATGATGCGTTACCTTGATAGTGTTGTTGCCAAACCTAACCCAGCATCGACCCAGGGGTCGATGCTAGGTCTGTTTGGGTCGATGTTGTGTAGCCTTGATACGAAAAAGAGTCTCCTTCCACCTATAAATACCATTTATCCAAGTTTAATGCATCCAACTTTTATCCAACACTTTTATAACTTTTCTCCGTCTTCAAGATTGATTTTTTATGCTTTCTCTCTTGATCTTTTAGATCAAGAGTCTCTCTTTTTAAGTTTGCATCTTGGATCAAACATCTATCTTTTTTCGCCTGGATCAAACATATATCTTTATCTATGAAATCTATCTCTTTCTCTTCATCTCTTTTTTTTTCTTCTTTATGTTGTGTGAGTAGTCTTTTTGATGGAACCAAGGATGTTTAGATTTGCTTAGATTGGATAGTGATTTGGTGTTAGGGATAGCTAATATTAAGTTTCCTAAGGTTTTAGAGTAGCTAACTAAGATCTTGATGTGTATACATTTCTCGCCCGAGAGGTGTTCGATGAAATGCCTAGGAAAACCAAACACTTGCTATTTCAATCTAGCGAATGAGAGATATTTGTTATATTTATTAGTGATTATATGGACTTGTTCTTAATGATTTCTAATCGATTTATCATTTGCAACAAACGAGAGTTGAGCGAATGCGATTGATAAGGAAATGGCATCTTGCCATGATAGTGGATTAGGCTAGTATTGCCTTTGTTCAAGGATTTCTGCTCAATAGCTTGATCTAACACCACTATCACAACTTTTCTAAGTTGAACCATTACAACATCCCTTGGTCCATCATCTTAGTTTATAGTTTATTTCAAGTTAGCATCTTTCAAGTTTATGTTTGTTTTCTTTATTTACGTTTATTGTCTTTATTTAAGTTGTTTACTTTCTTGCTTTGCTTTTGTTTATAGATTATTAAGAAAACCAAAACAAAACCCAACCTTTCTTATTGGCTTAGATTAGGCTTGAGTGTGTATTCCCAATGCTTAGATCCATCTAGCTAAGGTTTGCTCCTTGTGGTTCGACCCCAAAGAACTACAATGACATATCCGTGCACTCCCGGATTGTGTGATTGTTAAGAAACGGGCTTATAAATTTAAAGCTTCGTCGTGTGTTTTGTTTGCATGAACAATAGTCGTGCAACAAGTTTTTGGCGCCGTTGTCGGGGAGCACGATTGCTAGATTAAGATTTTATTTGGGATTTCATTTAAGTTTGAGACTAAGCTTTGCTTTTCAAGTTATTTAACTTTTTTCTTTTTCCTTTTTGTTTGTGCTTAGTTGCAAGGATGATGAATTACCAACTTCAAGAAGGAGTTGGAGAAATGAGAGCATATGAGGAGACCATTGGCGACTTTGATACACCAATCACGGGCAACACTAGGATGGGAATAAGACCCCCACCCAGAGATATGCCCCATAACGAAATCAACTCTAGCCTCATCAACATGATCCAAAATGCTAGATATTTTGGTTTGGACATGGAGAACCCCATCGAGCATCTTAATAACTTTGAGAGGCAATGTGACAAAAACAAGATTCACGGAATCCCGGGAGACTACGTGAAGCTATCCCTCTTCTCTTTCTCATTAGGAGATAAAGCTTCGCAATGGAAGAAGACTGTGGTTAGCTCTTCCATAACCACGTGGGAACAATGCAAGAGGAGGTTCCTTGGTCAATTTTACTCACAAAATAGGACTACAAATTTCCGGAATAGCATAGCTAATTTAAAGCAAGGGATTGAAGAGCCATTAGGTGAAGCTTGGCAAAGGTTCAACGGTTATGTGAGGAATTGTCCTCACCATGGATTCACACAAGGAACGCTATGAACACGGCGAGCAATGGGAATTTTCCAAGCTTGACTGCTGCTCAAGGAGAAAAATTAGTGGAGAATTTGGCTAAGAGTTATGTCGGAGAATAGAGCTTTGGTTTCACGCCAAAAATTGAGGGTAAATGCCTTGAGGAATTAAATGTAAAAATTGATGAAATAGCAAGAGCGGTCCCTAAGCAAAAAAAGAAGAAGCTACGGATCGATGAGAGCTTTTTCGATCAACAAGAGGGAATAAGTTTTGTTCAAGAAAGCTACTACGGGAGCTATTCACAAGAATCATCGCCTAGAATAAGTTTAGGAGAACGGACCCCTACAACACCAACAACACCCACTACTCTAAAGATGCCTACCAACTCTACAGTAGAAGACATGCATTCTTTGGTAAAAGAACTTGTGAATGGAAATGCGGAGATGAGGAGAGACTTGAACGATAAATTTGATACGTTAAACCACAAGATTGATGGGAATTACGTGGAGTTATCGGAGAAATATGGTGATCTTGCTAACTATGTGAAAGGTATGGAGCATTAACTACCTAAGCAAGCTTCTAGACATGGGTTTCAAACGGGTAGTATAGCGGGTAAGTGTGAGATTAACCTGAAGGAGCTTTGTCATGCCGTCACTTTGAGAAGCGGAAGGCAATTACCTCCAAGGACTCAAGAGGTTGAGCCTAAGAAGAATGAAACCGAGTTGGAAGAGATTGAAAATGATCAAATGCCGCTTGATGAAGAAGAGCAAGATGAGAATGAAGAAGAAACAGAGAAGGAAGAGGCAGCTAAAGAGGCGCCTAAGATTCAAAAGGAGGAACCAAAGGAAAAACCTCTTCCATGCCAAAAGAAGAAAAAGGTTTACATACCTACCGACTCTAATGTTCCTATTGTTGAGTTGAATTTGCCCTTTCCGGGAAGATTTAAGAAGCAAATTATGGCGGGTAGGTACCGAAAGATAAAAGATTATATGGGAGGACTAGTGGTAACCATACCGTTCATGGAGTCATGCCAAGATAACCCCATAGTGAACAACGTACTAAAGGATATCCTCACAAGGAAGAAGAGAATCGATTTTGTCATGGAAGTTATGACTCATGAATGTAGCGCTATCATTCAAAACAAATTTCCCACCAAGAGAATAGACCCCGGAAGTTTCACCTTGCCTTGTACTTTGTGGGAACCGAAATTCTCACTGTCAATGTTACGTGGTTCACGGATTCTCTGTAGCCAAAGATCAACAGATCAAGTAGCGAATTAGTGAAGAAGAAAATACGAAACTAAACTGCGAAGACAATAAGACAGAAATCGTGAGTAAGTTAGATAACGAAATTGGATTAATACGAAACAAATTGCGAAGCAATATGAATTTAACGATGATAAAGTTCAGGATTCGTAAAACAGGTTAACGTAAACGAATACAAAACGAATACGAGAACGAATCTAAAGAATGCGAAAAACGTAAACAAAGAACAATTCGACAGACACAGTTAACAAAGAAGTTAAGGGATCTTATTCGAATTTCTTGATCGGAGCGTGTGCAACCGATGTTAAGCCGTGGCCGCAAGATCTATTGGTGACGATTATCTAGAACTACAACGAAGACTCGTAACCTAGTTGAGACGCAGCTCGCTAACGAAAAACGAAATAAGAACCCTAGTTTTTCAAAGTGTTTTTTCGGTGACAAAAAGTTCTGTGAATGAAGGAATCTTTTCTTTCTTCTTTGACTTCGCGTCCTTTATATAGATCCTCGTGGACTGGCTCGATTTCCTTTTTCGTCCCGATTCGTGCATATCTTTTCGCGGGAATATTCCTTTTTCCCTGAATTTCCTAAACCTTTTCGAGAACCTTCCTTATCTTCCCAAACTTGACACTTTCACGAAACCCTAATGAACCGTTATTGCAAGTGGTCCGGTTGTCGCCCTAAAATGGTAAGAAGACCGTTATCGCGGTTTGGGCCCTTTCGGGCCGTTTCGCTGCTAACTAACTTTTACGACTTATCGCGGAAAACCGTTTTTCATAGGAATACGCGGCAACAGCTTCGTGGA
>OVAN01003708.1:0-28119 GCA_900406275.1 Anastatica hierochuntica
TATTAAAATTCTCAAGCTCAAATTTATGTATAGAAAAAAGCTCAAGTTTTGAAATTTTAAATCCCTTATATGTTAATTGAGAAGTGGTTTAAGTGAATTATGTATATATGTCAACTTCTTAGAGTTTTAATATTAAATTATTATAATTCATTGATCAAAATTTTCTAATATTTTCTAACCAAACCAATCTCATCAAAAAGAAAATCTTCTACAAGAATAATGTTTTACATTTTAAAATAATTAATTTATTAACTTAACATTAAAAATACATTAGTTTTTCTCTCATCCAAAAAATGTATATTAACAAATGTAATCAAAACGAAAAACTCTAGATTATTCACAAAAAATTAAACTCTATGTTTTTTCAAAATGAAAAATTATTAACTCAATCACAATGGGAGACTAATATATTCGTTCTTATCTAAACCTAAAAACATAATACCCAAATGATTTATCACCTAAAATAAGAAACAATAATAAATTAAATTAATGACAAGAATTATTAACATATTTACGTCAATTTTTATACTCTAAAATTTTGATAATATCTAAATAAATAATTTATAGCATCTAAACAAAATATCAAAATATTTGAATTTGATTATTAGGAAGTAGGAATATATTTCATTATGAAAACACAAAAAATTATCTATATAATTATATTTTATATTTTCTCCCTGTACAAAGTGCAAGAGGTCATCTACTATTGTTTTAAATCCACATATATCGTTTCAAATATTTATACCTTAGGTCTCAAAATCTGGATTCAGACTAATTATTATTTTTAAAAATTTAAAATTTAAAATTTATATTTTATATATTCTAAATTTTATATAAATTTATCTAAATTTTAATTCTAGATTTAATAATTTAAAGCTATTAAAAATGATATTTACAAATTTAACATATAAGATTAGCTTTACTTTTACTTTTTGTTATAACAAGTTAAAGAATTAAAAAAAAAATAAAAAGGTGGTTCAAATATGAAACACCTCATATTTTTTGTGTAGTTACTGTATAGAACATGTCAAAAATTTTGTTCATATATTCGAACCCCTCCCTTTTATGCGAATGATTGTGTAACAACTCGTTTTTTTTTTTTTTTTTTTTTTTTTTTGNCTTTTTCATCAAACCATTTTTTTTTCTTAACCGAATTAAACCAAAATTTAATTCTATCCTATTTAAACCCTCTTAAAGACTAAAACCTAAATTTTCTTCTTCCAAATCTTTTCAAATCTTTTCCGGCCGTCGACAGTATCAGAGAGAAGTGAGACATCTCATCCAACAAGATGAGGAGAAAAGAGAAATGGAGAAATGAGATTAAATATGTGCAATCCTGCAGAAGACAGACCTAATATGTCGTGGGAGAATTGAATATCGGCCAAGCATATCAATTCGGATGGATCCCAAATTTTTACAAAGGGTAAAGGACCCACAGATCAATATTTTCTAGTTTACAGAACGCTTTTTCATTGAGTATTGCGACATTTATGGTCGATTTACTGAAAGGTGTCTGTGTAGTCCGAATCAGTGATCAGTCAAACTTTGAATGGCGTTTCCGAGGGAAAATGATGTCTGATTGGAGTGAAACCAGAGCCCATGGATAGAGGACATCCACAGAGAAATTCTGACCGTTCGGATAGTAAAGTTAACGGTTCGTTTCGGTTTTATTCTTTTGTTTCCGAACTTGTTTTGTTCTGTCAGGATTTCCAGAGATAGCGTGTTAGATTTTTTCGGTTTTAATTGAGCTATTGGTTGGTTTAGGAGCTGATCTTTTGTGGGTTCAATGTAGGAACTCCTATGAATCCACCGGTAAAAAGAACACCGGTTTCGAGTTCATATGAGTGGAGAAGCGGGTCCCGGAAGTTAGAGCAGCGAAACTGTCCGCGTCAAAAGGAGTTGGAAAAGCACCAAGTTCGAGGTTTCAGAGAGTTGCAGACGCTTGAGGCATTCACGAGAACGCTGTTTTCCTCGGTAAGTAAAATTACCATTTTGCCCCTGTCCGGGTTTCCTTTTTGGAAGTTTTCAAATGTGGCAGGTTTCCATATTTGGAAAGTTTCCTTTTTAGGGAAGTTTCCTTTTTGGACAAGTTTCTATTTTTGGTAAATTTCCTTTTCAAGCGGGTTTTCCTTTTGGGAAAGTTTCATTTATGGCAAGTTTCCATAAATGAAAAGTTTCCGTTTTTGGTAGGTTTCCCGTCTACGGACTAATTCGGGTTCCTATTCTAGATTCCTTTCCAAAAGGAGGATCAACAAAGGAAAAGAAGGATGACAGAGGATTTTCGTGGGGGTAAAAGCTCAGAAGGAGGATCACCAGTCAGCCATTCCAGAGTCGTGTCTTCCAAGTGGACAAGGTGAGGAGGTTCTCGGTTTCGTCGCATTCGGTCGTTGTTTAAATTGCTTGTAAGTCTAGGGTTAATCTGGCCGGTGTCGAGCTATAAGTTTCGACACGAATAAAAACTATGTAATATGTAATGCTAAATGACATAAGGTCTTATACGCCTAAGTGCGATTGTTTGATTGGGCCGCTAAGCCGAGCCTATGGTAGGACATGTGTGAGAACGTAAGTCCTTAATAATGACTAGGTCTAATTTGGCATTGTTTGAGAATTACGAAAGATGATAAAAGGTCTAGGTTAATCCGGTGATGTATATTCTCTGATGGATAACCGCCTATCCAATTTACGAGTGCGATGCACCTCGCCCTGGGGCTCAGGACACTGGGGGAACCCATGGTTTGTGAGTAGTAGAACCTTCGCGTCGGGCCAGGCGGAAGGGGCTGGAGAGGAGGTGGCCATATGGTAGTGCCCTAAGTCCAAAGTGTCAGGGCGGGAGGGTAGCTGGATCAATGGACCTCAAAGCCCTGAGCTGTAATGGAATGCCATAATCCCTGGCGAGGGAGATCCGGAGGACCGACCAGGATGAAGTAAGGCTACGGGCAATGGAATGGGCAGTGTGAGTGACTGACCTATGTGATTGTGCCGAGTCGGCGTACCTACCAGATGGGAGGGGTCCAAGGCTGGGTGGGCGGCCTTATATGTAGGACATGAGTTGATATGCCAATTGATTGTTAGGACGCACTAGGAAAGCGAAAAGGTTGCAAAAGTTATAAAGAAGTGTTTAGTCGGCTAAGATTGTTTTCAAAAAGAGGTTTTCAACTTGTTAGTTGCTTGTCAGGCACGATAGGTGTCTTTTGTGGGGGGTTTAGGATTAGGTCTTGACTTTTAGGGTTAAGCGGGTATCGGGTGAGGCGAAGTCGGATTCGTCCTCACTGGGTGGCTTGTTTGAAAAGTCACACATCCCTCTCTTTTTCCTCTTTTCCTTTTGGTGTTTCTGCATGTTGCGGTTAGAAGTAGAGAATAATGATCGGTTGGTGAAAATTTAATCCGGTTTTGGCAGTACCATTTGGGACATTCCCGGTTCCCTCGGGTCGGGGTTGTTACAAATGGTATCAGAGCCTAGGTTAAAGGTCTCTCCAGTTCTGACCCGGAGGGTCATAGATTTTTGAAAGACAAAATGTTTTCTGAAAATTTTAATTAGTATTCTGAGGTACCTTAAAAATTAAAAAGAATTTTAAAATCACCAACTGGGACGTTAGTCTAGCTTCTAGCGTTGGAGTTTTCTTTTGTGTTCCAAGGCGTTAGAGCGTCGACGGAAAGGGTTTCGAGACTTGGCTACCACGACAAATAGAAAATGTTTTCTAGCACCATCGATCATCGGGATTGAGATGCCGTATCCAGAGCCTGCAAGGGAGCACCGAAGACAAGATATAGATCAGGGTGCAAGGGGTAGAATAAAGTTCCAGAAGTAGGATAATGTATCGGTTTTCGCTTAATTGTGTGTGCTTGCGAGTATAGGTCTTTAGGTTTTCGAGTCTTAGTGTTTTCCGAGGAGGGGGGGGGGTCCTCATCCAATGTCAGTTTCTTTCCGTGCCTCCCAAGGAAGTGAATCCCCATTCCATGTCAGTTTCTAATATGTAGTCCATCACAGATTTGAAGTTTAAGTTAGAATTGACAGAGGTCACGTGTTGATACATTCGACCGAAACTTATGTACGAACATGACTACAACATCTCGGGCGGGTTGTAGCTGCTCTTTAGCCATGAACCCAACTTACAAGGATGAATGGTAGTTATCGCCGACAACTAGATAGCTACTCCTGTTGAGTCGTTGCTGTAGTTCTTTGTCGTGGATCCATTTCTAAATCTTCCTAATCTAGAGTCATCGATTCTTCTAGTTGTTGTAGTGTGTTGTACCAGAGTTATCAGAAGGTCTGAATTGGAGAGCGCACTCATTCCAAGAGAGCTTCAGCATCGGTTGGAGAGTACACGACAAACAAGGAGGTTTTGCATTGCTGGGAGTTGGTAGGAGTAAGTTTTGCCGGGTAAAGGTAGTGGAGGCTGAGCAAGGACAATTTGCCTGGATCACTGAGCTATAAAGATGCAGCTGGATAAAGAGGTCACTTTGGGTGTTGAGATGATGTTGGGTACGTCTAGAGCTCCACTAAGTAAGAAGAGGAAGCTCCTATGGAGTCAGAGTAAGTAGATAGATTCTCCCTAGGGCAGAGATGGTAGAGAAAGAAAATATTTGGTGCATAAGGAAATGTACAACCTTCGTCTCTCCGAAGGAGGACTTTTCGGAGCTTTGTCGGAAACTAAGCGGGAGAGAGCTGAGACGTGGAGTCAGGAATGGCCCAAGGAAAACCAAATCTATGTGCTGGCACATTCGAGTGGGCTCGTGTGCAGACATATCCGATGTCCGTAACTCAGGATGTTGCAATTCTCAGAATTCAGGACGAATTCTTTGTAAGGAGGGGAAAAAGTAACAACTCGGTTTTCTTATCCTGTTTCTTCTTCAACAAACCATTTTGTTCTCTTAACAGAACCAAACCAAGACTTAATCCTATCCTATTTAACCCCTCTTAAAGCCTAAAACCTAAATTTTCTTCTCCCAAATCTTTTTCAACCGTCGACAATATCAAAGAGAAGTGAGATAGAGATTTTCCCATCCAACATGATGAGGAGAAGAGAGAAATGGAGAAAAGAGATCACACATGTGCAGTCTTGCAGAAGATATACCTTATATGCCCTGTGAGAATTGAAGATCGGCCAATCAAATAAATTCAGATGGATCCCAAATTTTTATTGAAGGTAAAGAACCTATAGATCGACATTTTCTAGTTTATAGAACGCTTTTTCATTGAGTATTTCGTAGTTATGGTTGATTTACTGAACGGTGTCTGTGTAGTTTGAATATTTGACAAGTCAGAGTTTGAATGGCATTTCTGAGAGCAAATGATGTTTGATCGGAGTGAAACCGGAGCCCACGAATAGAAGACATCCATGGAGACATTATGACCGTTCGGATCATAAAGTTAATGGTTTGTTTCGGTTTTTTTTTTTGTTTCTGAACGTATTTTTTTTTGTTTGATTTTTGGAGATAGCGTGTTAGATTGTTTTTCGGTTTTGGTTGAGCTATTGGGTTGTTTAGGAGCTGATATTTTGTGGGATCAATTTAGGACCTCCTATGAATTCATCGGTAAAAAGAAAACAGGTTTCGAGTTCTATGAATGGAGAAACGAGTCCTGGAAGTTAGCGCAGCGAAGCTTTCCGCGTCAAAAGGAGGTGGAAAAGCATCAAGTTCGAGGTTCCGAAGAGTTGCACACGCCTGAGCCATTCATGAGAACGCAATTTTCCTCGGTAAGTAAAATTACCATTTTTCCCCTGACCGGGTTTCCTTTTTGGAAGTTTCCAAATGTGGCAGGTTTCCATATTTGGAAAGCTTCCTTTTTAGGAAAGTTTCCTTTTTGGACAGGTTTCCCTTTTTTATAACTTTCCTTTTCGGGCAGGTTTCTTTTTTTTGGAAAGTTTCATGTATGGCAGGTTTCCATAAATGAAAAGTTTTTGTTTTTGGTAGGTGTTTCGTCTAAGGACTAATTCAGGTTCCTATTCTAGGTTACTTTCCAGAAGGAGGATTAACAAAGGAGAAAAATGATGACAGATGATCTTCGTGGGGTAAATGCTCAGAAGGAGGATCGCCAGTCAACCATTCCAGAGTCCTGTCTTCCATGTGGCCAAGGTGAGGAGGTTCTCGGTTTCATCGCATTCGATAGTCGTTTAACTTGCTTGTTAGTCTAAGGTTAATTCGGCCGATGTCAAGCTATAAGTCTCGGCACGAATAAAAACTATGTAAAATGTAATGCTAAATGACATAAGGTCTTATACGCCTAAGTGCGATTGTTTGATTGGGCCGCTAAGCCGAGCCTAAGGTAGAACTTGTGTGAGAACGTAAGTCCTTAGTAATGACTAGGTCTAATTTGACATTGTTTGACAATTACGAAAGATGATAAAAGGTCTAAGGTTAATCCAGTGATGTGCATTCTTTGATGGATAGTCGCCTATCTAATTTATGGGTGTGATGCACCCCGTCTTGGGGTTCAGGACCCTGGGAGAATGGAGTGGTTTGTGAGTAGTAGCACCTTCGCGTCGGGCCAGGCGGAAGGGGCCGAAGAGGAGGTGGCCATATGGTAGTGCCCTACGTCCAAAGTTTCAGGGCGGGAGGGTAGCTGGATCAATGGACCTCAAAGCCCTGAGCCGTAATTGAATGTAGTAATCCCTGGCGAGGAAGATCCGGAGGACCGGCCGAGATGAAGCAAGGTTGCGGGCAGTTGGACGGGCAGTGTGAGTGTCTGACCTATGTGATTGTGCCGAACCGGCCTACCCACCAGAGGGGAGGGATCCCAGGCTGGTTGGGCGGACTGATATGTGGGGCATGGGTTGATATGCCTACTGATTGTTAGGACGCACTAGGAAAGGAAAAAGGTTGCGAAAGGTTTAAAGAAGTGTATAGTAGGCTAAGATTGTTTTCAAAAAGAGGTTTTTAACTTGTCAGTTGCTTGCCAGGCACGGTAGGTGTCTATTGTGGGGTTTAGGATTATGTATGGACTTTCGAAGCGGGTATCAGGTGAGGCTGAGTCGGGTTCATACTTACTGGGTGGCTTGTTTGAAAAGCCACTCATCCCTCTCTTTTTCCTCTTTTCATTTTGGTGTTTCTGCAGGTTGCGGTTAAAAGCAGCAAATTAGTGATACGTTGGTGAAATTTAATCCGGTTTTGGCGTTACCATTTGGGACATTCTCAATTCTCTCGGTTCGGGGTCGTTACAAATTTTTTTCCACATAATTGTTCTCTCTCTTCTCACTTAACCTTTTATATTATTTATATTCATTTTTAGCATTAGAAAAATATTCAATGAAAATTTTTCATACACAAATATGGTTTTTTTTCGAATGACTCATGCTTTGAATTTTTGAAACGAATATCTATTTTAAAAGTAGTACTGGATCACCAAATAGTAATACTAATTTTAAGAAATAATAATTTTACAAATCGTATTTTTTTAAAAATTGAATTTAATATCTGTATGTAAGTAATAAATATAAAAATACTTCTAATAATACAACTTCTAAACTATATTTCGAATCCGGGGTGATGCCCTTTCCAGAGAACTACTAAGTCACTAGGCTAATGACAAAAAAAAACTATATTTCGAAAAAAAATTAAAAAAAATATGTTTAGTCGATAACATAAATATTAACATAGTATCATATTGTCATATTCTATAGAAATAGTATTACTACTTTTGATAGTAATATTATTTAGTCGATATAGTAAATTTTAATATTAGCAAAAAAAAAGTAACAACTGTATATAAGTATTGAAATGTGACAACACCACTAATACAACAAAATTTAAACTATATTATAAACTAGACATCCAAAAAACTTAAGCATACAACGTAAAAAGAAAAAAAAAATTATATCTATAGATGTACTATTTCTGCCGATATTAAATTTTAACAACATCAAACATTATGTTATTAGAAAATTGAAATTAACGTGTACTATTACATGTATTAGTAATATAAAATTATATCTAAAAAATGTAGGATGATGTAAATTGAATATAATAAGATTAATCAATTATAGAGAATCACATTAGCAGCTTGAGTGCATCACACAATTACACATTCAACAAATTGTACCACCAATTCATATAGTAAAAATGGGGTACATCACTTAAATGTATTTATAACACAAAAATAAACGTAAGATTTCACCGTTGAATTAAATAGTTGTGATTGATAAGATAATTATCCATTCTAGAAGTCGTTGAAGTAAAATATTAATGGGAAGGTAATTTTTTTTTCCAACCACACAATAATCAAAAGTTTTCTCTCAAATTGGGTGACCAATCTGGGGGGCAAGAGTCTACAAAAATAAAATCATTATGAAAAGATCGTGCTCTTCGCGCCAGAGTATCAGTTACTGTATTCGCCGTACGTGGAATAAGTATCAAAGAGAAGTCAGGGTAGAGGTCTTGAAACATATGATAATCTTGTAGTTGTGTATGGAAGGCTAGCCAGTCATCCGGTTGATTTATGATGTTTGTTAGTTCCGCACAGTCCGTCTGGAAAGCCTGACAGTCTATTCCTCGGTTGTGCAGCTTAGTCATCGCCCATAGCAGAGCTTCGAACTCTGAATGCAGTGGTGACAAACTTCTGCGTTGGCCTTTAGCCCAATGAGAAGGTAATTATTAAGAGAAAAATTGAGTAAAAAATATAACTTACAAATTATTTTCAAATGATGTTTGAAATTAAAAAAAAATAGTAAAGAATTTTGGGGAGAGATTATAAATAAGAGAAAATTGTCAAAACTAACCTAAAAAAATATTTTAAAATGAAAGTAACCCAAAAACATATTTTGTAGACAAAACAAACTTTTGGGGGTAGAGAAATTACTTTCAAGGCTTTTGTGAACAAAAAAAAATAGAAGGGAAAATTACCCTTATACCCTCTAGAAGTCTGAAACGGAGTAAGCAGACTTCATTTGCAGACTTCTAGAGAAGTCTATATATATAATTAAGCCTTGTTTTTAAATTAAAAAATTTAAAAAAATAATTTTTGTAAAAATGAATATCCATAAATTAAATCTTATCAATTACAAGATATGTAAATTAAAATTTCATAAAATTAAGTCAAATTAAAGCAACTAATATCGATTATGTTAGAAACAACACATGCATCCGATGCAGACTCCTTTAGAAGTCTGCATCTATAGTTAAACATTGTTTTTAAATTAGAAAATTAGAAAAAAATAATTTGAGTAAATATATATATCCATAAATTAAATCTTATCAATTACAAGGTATATAAATTAAAATTTCATAAAATTAAATCAATTTAAAGCAAATAAGATCAATTAGGTTAGAGTTTAGAGTTTAGGGTTTAGGGTTTGGGGAAACAAATGTGCATGGTTTGTTGTTGAGAGTTTTGGTCTAAACTTTAAGGGTTGATTTTAGAATTTAAAATTTGTTTGTTATAAATGTTAAATTAGTACAAACAAGTTTAATTACGCATATTACAAACATTACAAAGTATATTTATTAAGGATTCGACTAAAAATTATATTTTTTCGTGTTTTTGTTTTAGAAGACTTCACAAAGAAGTCTACTAAAAATCTTTTAAAGTCTGCAGTTACAAATTTCATTTTTCCACTCAAAATTTTGGAGAAAATTACTTTCCCACCGAATTTTCCGCTCAAAATTTATTTTCCCGCTCAATGTCAGACTTCATTTGAAGTCTGCATCTGTAGCTAAACCTTGTTTTTAAATTTAAAAATTTGAAAAAAATAATTTGAGTAAAAATGTATATTCATAAATTAAATCATATCAATTACAAGGTATATAAATTAAAATTTCATAAAATGAAGTCCAACTAAAGCAACTAATTTATGTATATCCATAAATTATTTTTTATGTATTTAGTTGACTTCACTAAGAAGTCTGTTAAGTAGACTTCAGGAGAAGTCTGTTAAGTAGACTTCAGGAGAAGTCTGCATATCCATTTTTCCGCCCAAATATTGGTAAAATTTACTTTCCCGCCAAAACAAAATTAATTTCCCGCCTAAAATTAGGATTCCCGCTCGTTTCAGACTTCTCTAGAAGTTTACTTATGTTTAAGAAAACCCTAATTGAATACATATATAAGTAATTTTTAAGGTTTCACTTACTAACAAAAAAAATCTTTTTAAACATTTTTTTCTCTCCATCCTCCTCCTCCCGTGCTCTTCCTCATCCACCGCCGTCGTCACCGCCACCACCACCACCACCACCGCCACAGCCACCACCACCGTGAGCTCTTCCTTCATCCTTCAATCATTTCCCATCTATCTTTTTCTCCTTTCTACCTTATTTGTTCATTGTTCATGCATTAATATCTTTCTCACATATTTCATCTTTGATTTTTTTTTCATTCTTTTGTAGTTTTAGAACTTTTCTTACAAAGTGAATTGTTGTTCATCATTCATTTACACAAATATACATAATGGAAGCTATGTGCCTTGATCTTTGTTTTGTGAAACAGAATGGGAAGATACAACTACTCTCAATCTACAAGTGGATCTAGCACGAGCAACTTATGGATTCTCCAAGTGCTATAGACTTCTATAGCAGACTTCTACAACAGACTTCTATAATAGACTTCTTGTTTTCATAAAATTTATTACGCGATTATGCTATGTAATTGGAATCTTATGTATATTTATTTTGTATCCTTATTACTAATTCTCATAGATTGTTTTACTAAATCTTTATCCCTCTGTCATTATGTAAATAATGTTAATCATGACTAGATTCATATTGTAATCATTCAAAATTCAGTATGAAGTCTGAGTGCAGACTTCACTATGAAGTCTGAGTGCCGACTTCACACCTACTATTTCAAAACGTTTATGACATCTCTATTTATCGTCAAGTTTCATCATCACTAGAAAAAACACAAAAGTTTAGTTTCTGACAAATAAACTTCATTTGAAAATGAGAACTAAGAGTACAATGTCTTAAATGGGTCTTTAAATTCTATAGAAGACTTTTGTAGCAGATTTCTGTAGCAGACATCTTTGTGTTACCTTAGAAGGTTCTCGGCATATCCACTTATAACCAAAATTTCTATAGCTAAGAGACACATATGCTTATGATAAAATGGTAGAAAACAGTAAACACAAGAATAATCTTAACAAGATTGTAACTTACACAATTACATACTTCAATAGCAGACTTATCCGGTAGAGAGTAAGACAATTCAACAAAGCTCTGCTTGCCCAGCTTGTAATCATCTTGTGCCATTTCGACAAGTTCACCATGGGTACAACCATCACTGAAAAAGAACATTCTCCCTCCTTTGAGAGTATCCACAACAAAATTCTATGAATTTTTATTCATTGCCCATGCACCATAAACAACTGGAAAGTTCACCATCTCTGCAAGAAATAAACATTTAAACGTATTAGGGATCAAGAACCAAACAAGTTTTTATACACATGAAAAATACACATCTTCAAAAATTATGTGTAAAGCAGACTTCTTTAGAAGTCTACTCAAAGAAGTAGACTTTTTTAGAAGTCTACTAAAGAAAGACAGAGTAGACTTATATGGAAGTCTACTCGAAAAGACAGAGTAGACTTCTATTGAAGTCTAAAAGTATACTTCATTTAGGTTAGTTATGTAATTCTGATTTATTTCTAGTAGACTTAAGATGAAGTCTGCTAAAAAGGAGGTTATTTTTGTAGTTGACCAAAATGTTGACTTTTCGAGTAGACTTCGGTAGAAGTCTACTTAGGTTAGTTTTGTATTTGACCAAACTTTGACTTTTGGAGTAGACTTCTCTAGAAGTATGTGTAACTTAAGTAACTTCTATAGAAGTCTGCTACATTAGAACTTTCGAGAAGTCTGTTGGAGCGTTGAGCGCCTCATAATCGCAAACTTCACTAGAAGTCTACTTTAAATAAGCAGACTTCTGTAGAAGTCTACTCACTTTTTGAAAAATTCGTAGACTTCTAGAGAAGTCTGCTCCAAAAGGTCAATATTTTGTGATTTTGGTCAAATACAAAACTAACCCGCGCAGACTTCTTTCGCAGTATACTCTAGCAAGTCAACTTTGGTCAACTACAAAACTAACCTCACTTTTAACCAGACTTCTAGAGAAGTCTACTAAAAAAGTCAAATAGAAGTCTGCAGAATGCAGATCCAAAACTTTAACAAAAATGAAACTTTAAAACTACCTTGAGTTGATTTGAGCTTGTTTCCGCCTCTCCAAGTGCTCAGAGATTAAAAGCGAGTTGTTTGTGTCCTTATCTATGCTCAAATCGCCGAAAAAACGAGATTCCAAAACTTGAATTTTTTTTAAAACGAAAATTTGAAAGTTTTTTGGTTTGAAAATGAGAGAACATAAGAGATAATGAGGTTTTGCAACAAACATTGAACAAAAATGTGAAGCTATTAGCCTTGAATGAAGCATTTAGAGCTTGAATTTGGTTGTTAATGGTGGTTGGCAAAAACTGATGATGATGACATTTTGGTAAATATTTGGAGAAGTTGAGGGTGTGTTTGTATTTTTAAAATTGTGTTTTTAATCAAATAATTTGTCAATAATGGCATTGATAGTAAATATGAGTGATGGAGAAGGGTAAAATATGATATTTTGAAAAATGAGGAGACATAAGGTTATTTTTGCATTTGACCAACAATTTTAGGTCATTTCTGAAATTACCCCTATAAATAATCCATGATGTGCGTTTCTTGCTTCAGAAACAAAATAGGAATCGAAAGCTTTAGGAAGCTTGAATCCATAACATTTCCCAAAATTGCTTTGAAAACTTATTAGAATATTATGCTTTCATTTTGGAAGCTTGTGATTCCATTTTAAAACTTTGGTATTATAAAAATATATTTTTTAAAATTTTTATTTTAAGTAAGTCCAAAAAATAATTTAGTAACTTAATATTTATACGTAATTTTATTTTCTATTTACAAAAACTATATGATATACTTATTATCTATAGAATTATTACTTATAAAGATGATATAAATCATATGTGAGATTTGAAATGATAATTGAATTACATAAGCCTTAAAACTTTAGGTTTGATGATTTTATTTTGATGATACAAATGTTAACACTATTTATTATGAGGATAAAAAAAATAAGAGGTGAAATAAAATTTTAACTTTAAATAATAAAAATGTGAATATTGAAATACATTTAAAAGATTTGTGTTGTATATATATATATATATATATGATATTTATACGTTTCTAACACGTATTGCTTCCTATTTCTTTTTTAAAAAATTTGCTTTCGCGCTTCTAAATGCTTCATTTCCGCGTACTCACTCCCGATTTCATGCAACATATTAAATAATGAAAAAATTAATTTTGGAGGAGTATCGAAGGAGAGGAAAGAAAGGATATACATAAATTGAAAAATAATATTACTAAACAAAAAAAATACTATATTATGTAACTTGTAACATCTAATATTGTTTCATTTTAAATGAATCTTGTTTTTAGAAATTCAAGTTATGACAAATTCCAAACAAAAAACCTATATTTTTGTATAATTGAAATTTTTGTTAAATAATTTTTAGAAGTAAAAAATCACATCAAAAGTATGATGGGGCGTGTAGACCTGGACCAAAAATTTGGACCTGAAACCGGTTTGAATCGGGTCCTATCTTCTCTAATGCCTGATTGGATCTTGTATCTAAGTAGGTTAGATTTTGGGTCGATTCGGATAATACCCAAAACCGGAATCAACTACCGGAATAAACCAAATATTTAAGTTATAGTCACCATGTCTAGACTCCATGATCAATGCGTCATTTGCTAGGTCTATGTGAACCTCAAATAGAACACGACGAGTAAGCTATATGAGATTTGAAAAAACGTGGGCGAAGTTGAAAAACTGAAGGCCTTTCGATTTACTTCTTCATTGATTGGTTTTATACAGAACTCTATCTTCATCCAGATTTATTATCTCTGCAATTCTAGAACTCTTGTTGGAGATTGGAAGATTCAACACTAAACGTACATCAAGCAAGCACTATCTTTAAAGATGAAGTAAATGGCAAAAAAGTGAAGCAAGCATTTTCAGATATATGCTGGGACAACGTCATAACAAGTTTTAATGATGCATGTGTATAAAGGTTTAGTAATCAACTAAGTTGTAAGTTACATTCAACCATATTAAATAAGGGTGATGTTCGTTTCTTGCAAATTATAAACATGATCTGGATGAAATAATTGGATGCAAATCAAAACTCATCCAAAAAATCTAGATATTTTGGATGAGTTTGTTTGTAGAGTTTGGATGAGTTTTGTTCATCCAAAAAATTGTAAAACCAATTAAATCGTAAGAAAACTGCAAAAACCGCAAAATCGAGTAAAACCGCAAAAAATCGCAAAAACCGAAAATCCAGAAAAACCGCAAAAACCATAAAAACCGCAAAATTTGTAAAAACTGCCAATACCACAAAATCCGTAAGAACTGTCAAAACACAAAATCTGTAAAAACCGGAAAAAACTCCAAAAACCGTAAAACCCGTAAAAATGCAAAAACCGCAAAACTGACAAATCAACCAAAAATTGCAAAACACGACAAAACCACCAAAACCTCAAAATCCGACAAAACCGCAAAAACAGTAAAAATTGCAACTCCGTAAAAACCTTCAAAATCCATAAAAAATTGCGCAATCGCAAAATCTGCCAAAACGCCGAGACCGCAAAATCTGACAAAACCGCAAAATCTGTATAACCGCAAATCCGTAAAAACCGTCAAAATCGCAAAATTCGCCAAAACCACGAAACCCAACAAAACCGCAAAAACCGTAAAAATCGCAAATCCGTAAAAACCGCCAAAACCGCAAAAATCCGACAAAACCGCAAAATAGCAAAATCCGCAAAAAACCGCCAAAACCGCAAAATCCGCCAAAACCACAAAACCGAAAAATCCGCCGAAACAGCAAAAACAGCAAAAAACCGCTAAAACCGCAAAAACACTAAAACTGCAAAATCCGACAAAACCGCAAAAACCGTAAAAATTGTGAATCCGAGAAAACCGCCAAAAACACAAAATCCACCGAAACCGCCAAAAACCGACAAAACCGCAAAAACCGTAAAAATCGCAAATCCGTAAAAACCGTAAAAAACGCCAAAACCGCAAAATCCGCCGAAACCGCAAAAATCCGCCGAAACTGCAAAAACCGCAAAAGTCGCTAAAATCGCATAATCTGACAAAACTGCAAAAACTGTAAAATAGCAAATCCTTAAAGACTGCCAAATCCGCATAATCCACCAAAACCGTCAAAACCGCCGAAACTGCAAAAACCGCAAAAGTTGCTAAAATCGCATAACCCGAAAAAACTGTAAAATAGCAAATCCTTAAAGACTGCCAAGTCCGCATAATCCACCAAAACCGTCAAAGCCGCTGAAACCGCAAAATCCGACAAAACCGCAAAACCGTAAAATCCGCGAATCCTAAAAACCGTCAAAACAGTCAAAATCGCCAAATCCGCAAAAAAACGCCAAATCCGACAAATCGCAAAAACCGTAAAAACCGAAAATCTGTAAAACTAACAGAACCACCAAATTCGACAAAACCGCAAAAAAAACAGAAACCTCAAAAACCGCCAAAATCGCAAAATACGACAAACCGCAAAAACTATAAAATCGCAAATCCGTAAAAATGTCAGAACCACAAAATCTGTAAAAAGAACCGCCAAAACTGCAAAAATCGTAAAAGTCACAAAAACCGTATAAGTTGCAAAAACCAAAAATCCATTAAACCGTAAAAATCGCAAAAACGCTAAAAATGCCAAAACCGCTAAAATCGCAAAATAATTATTTATGAAAGAGATGAAATTATTTTTTAAATTTATTTTTTTATAAAAATAATAGTTTGATGTATTTGGATGCAATTGCAAATGCGCAAACGAACAAACTTGCGTTCAAATGTTGCAGTTGGATGCAAAATCCAAATGCCAAAACGAACATCATCCAAATACAACAACCAGATGCAGTATCTAGATGCAATATCCGGATGCTACATTTAGATACACAAACGAACGGGACCAAGATGCATCTCATGCATGAGTTAAATACTTGTCATTGCTGCTGATTAGTGGAGATAGAGTAAACAGAGCCATATGATTTTCTTGCACCAAGCGACTTGACTTTCTATTCTGCCAACATCCTTTCTATGTCAGAACACGATGAATTGAATTCCCATGGAGGAAGTGTTAATATGATCTCCAAATCCTCCTATATATTAAATTAAAGTACACTTAAGTGAAATTTGCTTATGTGTCACTCATATAAGAGTTTTCAACATTAATCTTATAATTTGATTGGTTGAAAGATTTAGATTTTTAATTTAATTTTGATTTATTTAATTCATCTCTAAATAGACAAATAAACCATGAACTACTTAAACTTACTTGCCAAACATTCTTCTTAAATCAACAATTCTTAACTATATTGTCAAACATTAGATTATTCTATTTATATGTAAATTTCGAGATTATCATATAATATACATTTAAATTATATAATCAAATATGTATTTAAAATTTACCTAAACAATATATATATTTTTAAGTAAAAAAAAATCTACATTATAATTCGGAAATTGTTATGTAAAATTTTAAAATTTAATTTTTTGTTTTATTAGGTTATCATATAATATATAGGTCTAAGTTATTACATTTTAATAATTATAGGAATTAGATTATCATGAAATACAAATATACAAATTTGAGCACTATCTTTGAATTATCAAGTTTTTAAGATGAAAATATACAAATTTGATCATCATCTTTAAATTATCATATATTTGAAAAATATATACATTATAAATCTGAAAAATTGTTATGTACATTATAGATATGTGAGTTTAAGTAATATTTTTAATTTAAATCACATATACCATTTTATTGGATACTTTTACATTCTCACATATTTTAAACATACACTTACGTAGTATAAACGTACATTTTTAATAAAATCAAAAAAGTATATTAGTGAATAACGTTATATATTTTTAAGAAAGTAAATAATTTTCCTTCTATAAATACGAAATTATAAATTCCCTTGTTAACTTTTCTTCTTTAGATACGAATTTATTAACTTGAATAGGAAAAAAATTATTGCTTCCATTAACTTTAACAGATTTATTATCATTGCCAAGTATTTTTTCCTTTTTAAGTACAAATTTATTAACTTGAATAGGAGAAAAAAATCATTGCCCCCATTAACTCATAATTACAAGGCATTCAATTTTAAACGTTTAAGGACATTCCCTATAAATCCGATTAACAAATATGGAAAGGGCAATTAATCATTAGGATAGCTTTGGAAATAATTATTAAAATTTCTTGGCTTTCAAGATTATTAAAATGTATAAATATGAGTGGTTGTAACATATGAAAAACGTAAAATTGAACTTATCATCTACCAAGTTAAAAAAATCACCCGATGTCGTTACTAAAAATTGATTTAAACAATGATCTTAAACTATTTCTACGTAGTAATTGGAGCATACACGTGAAATTACTTCGTGTTTGGCGTCAATGTTCTTCATGTGGTGAAACTCTCGAAGCTATTTTAGCAGATCAAAAAGTATATTTAAATGTCTATATTTTGTATATAACTCTTTCTAACAAAGCAATATAATGTTGCATGCATGTTAATATACTTAATTACATGCTCGTGATAAAATTTAATCTTCTGTTGTATACCAAAGTTATATATGAGTAAGATTTGAGCGACGAGTTATATATTTATTAGGTTATTAAAAATCGTTCAAACATAAATTGTGTTATTATTTTACCACATGGTCTTTGTTATACATATATTATTTGTTATTCATAATTTTAATTTTAATATAATTTTTATTCAGGGTCATAAAATACATGCAACAGTCCTCTCGACATGCAACGCTCCCCTTAACATGCTTTTTGAGTCAATTCACAAGAGAATGATGTTAATTAGTTCACTTAACTATAGCCTATTTATAAAATAATGTTAGTTGAGATGATTGGATAAATTAATTAGGGAGATGCATGATCATATTATACCGGCTTATATTTAAAAATAAAAATACACACACAAACATATATATATATAGTATATATTGCGAATTATACAATATTTTGAATCAAAATCATCTTATATCAATTTTAAAATTATAAATCATAAAATAGTAATATTTAGTGTTACAAATGAATAGAATCATGAAATTTTCTATTTACAATGATCAAAAAATTTATAGAAAATTAATATATTTATATATATATATATATATATTTAATGGAAAAACTATTCCTTGTTTAAAGTTAATAAAAATTTTCAGATTAAAAACTATAAATATATTAATTCATATCGACTTTTTTCTATATCCATTATATATCGTATACAATTTGTTTTAGGTATACATTAATTCATATTGATTCTTACATGGAAAGTAAAATTGTACTCGAAAACATATATATCACCATATTTACACAAAATTAAATCTTACATGCTCTACATTAAATTATAGATATTTTTATAGAAATTTTGATTTTTTTCATGTTAATATCGACTTTATTGCTTGTGTATTAAATGTTTGATGTATAAAGTCGAGTTTTTAACTTGATTTACAAAATAATTAAAGTATAAATAATTTGAGAAGAAACTGAGTAAAATAACAAATCTTTACATTCAACGTTTTAAAAATAATTTATATATTTGATGGAGACCTTACAATGGTTTTTCATTTAGAAAATGTCTTAGTTATTAAGTAGTTGCTAACTAAGCAGCTGAACAATTTTTAATTTTTAATTTAATATATTAGAAAATGTATAACAATGAAATCACATTTTAATTATTATAAATGAAAATATAAAATAAATATTATATATTTTACTATGATTAGTAAATATAAAAATATCATATTATATTTAAATCCTTCGTGTAATACTTTTATCTAAGGGTGGATGTTCGAACGAGTGTTCAAGTATCCGTTCGAGTTCAGTCGGGTTATTCGGGTTACGAGTTTTCGGGGCTAGATGTTTAAGTTCTATTCGATTCTTATCTTTGCAGGTATGATACCCATTTAAATTATGTATAAAAAATGCAAATATATCTAAAAAATCTCAACAATCCAATTTTTTGGATAATCCAGATATTTTGGGTATTTTAAATATTTTGGATACTATAACTAAAATAACTAATATATTTAAGTATATAACTATAAGTTAGGTATTTTTCGATACTCGGAATATTTTGAATTGTGTCGAGATCGGTCTTGGTTTTTCGTTTGTTGAAGTTTTGCATTCATACAAATATTTTATCGATTTTGGTTTAGATTCCGAATCATTTTTGGATCGGATTTGCTTAGATTCTTCGGATTCAAATATTTTGTCCATCCTACTTACACTCGCGAATTCGCGGGCACCACCTAGTAAAAATAAAATGCTACATGGACAAGTTTAATTCACATGACCTTCTCTTTTATTGATTTTTTTGTGATGACTATTTTGCCCTCGGAAAAACTAATAAAATATTGAAATGTTTTGTAAAAGTTAAATTGATTAAAAAAAGAAGAAAGAGAAAACGTGAGAGTTGATTGGACAAAAATTAATTGATTTAAAAGAATTAAAAAAGAAGTGGATCCATGAGGAAAGAGAAACGTGATAGTAGTTGGAAAAAATTAATTTATCTCTCCTCTCTTTCATCCTTCTTTTTTAGCTAGCATTCAATTTCCTCACTTTCTTCTTCTTTATCAAGCTCACATTCTCTCTCTCCCTAGATCTGGAATATGAAATTTTAGAGTTTTTGCTCATATTAGAAGAGTTCTCCTTGCCAAAGGTTTGTTTGGTCCGCTTTGTTTTCAGGTTATTTTTCTTTTACCGTTTCTCTAAAGCTTTTCTTATATATGTCTTAGTTATTTGATGTTAGTCAACAACGTGGAGATTTTAGTTGAAGTTGTTGGTCAAATTTAATAAAGAGTTGAATAACCAGACGTATATGTACTTATAAAACTTATTTTTTTAGTTTACACTAGACTTAATGGTAGTTGAAACGAGATAAAGTAATGTTCGTCAATGAACAACTGGTAAAATTGTCTAACTAGTTCAACTGGTACAACTTTTATGTAATACTTACAAAGAGAGTGAATGTAACTGGTCTTTACGCGTTGCAAAGCTTAAATATTCTAATTGTTTCTCGGTTAGAACTTATAATAAATGCATACGTGCTCGAGGACAAGTACAAGTACAACCAAAGCTTTGACCCTTAGACGACTTTTGTTAATTGTTTTTATGTGTTTGTATTTTTGTACTACTGGTATGACTGAAATTGCATTGTGTATTACTAAGTTATTGGCTATTAGACAAGTTTGTTGTTTTGGTTATGTGTTTCTGTTTTGTACTACTGGTACGACTGAATTTGCATTTTGTACAACTACTTTATAATATTTTTTTTATTTTTCGTAAATATTTGATTATACCTTCAGTCATTTGAAATAATAAACAAACAATAAATGTTACCAAAAAATAATATTTGATGTTAGGAATATATATTCATCTTTTTTGTTAACTAGCTTCAACAACAATATATATTACACATCATATACCTTATATTTATATGGGTTACCTTATTAATTTTGGTCATATTTGTATGAAAATGGACATACCACATGGTCCATTTGTAATATCATTTAATTAAATAAATTGATATGTAACATAAATTGGACCATAAGTTCAATTGAGTTTAAAACCGAACTGAACGAACTATTTAGATCAGTGAAAAGCCTAACCAATGGATTATTGGTCGATCAAAAATAATAACATTCAGTTGTGAAAAACTACACAAATTTAAAATTATTTGTTATCAACTTCAAATAATTTGTAGACAAATTAATATTGTTCTAAATGACATATATATTACTCAAATATATTCATTCTCGTAGTTTGTTGGATTTTAGTTACAAAACCATTTTATATATTACTCAAATATATTCGTTATTGTTGGGTAAGATAGTTGATTTAGTAAAAAGTATTTTTTGGATACTAGTTACATCAACAATTTATTTTGCATCATATACCTTATAATTTTATGTTAGTTTGTAAATATTGGCTCATTCTTATGAAAAATGATCAAACCACGTACTTTTACATATATTATTAGAGAAATTACTCAAAATAACATCAATTTCTTGAAAAATGACTAGACTAACACTCCCTAAAGCTCTATTACTAGACTAACATTCAATTTAAAGGAAAAGACTAAATACCCCCTTTACAAAAATTGGTAACTATTAAATTAATTAAGAGTAAAAATAATTAAATTGGTTTTAAAAAAAACACATGTCACGACATCAATTGCTTCTTCTTCGTTAAACCCAAAGAGAAAAAAAAATCCCCTCAATTGCTTATTCTTCGTTAAACCCAAAGAGACAAAAAAATCCCCAAATCCTCAAATCTTCTTCTTCGTTTCTCTTGCCAATCTTTTTGGGTTTCCTCAAATCAACTATTCCTCACCCATCGGCTTCCTCAAATCATTTCCTAGTCTCGACTTCCTCAAAGCAATTCATATTCTCGTCGACATCCTCTTAACCGTCCCCCTAATTGCCATTGAAGAACCATCGGGGAAGGAGCTTCAATAGAGCAAACCGACGACGAAGGAGCTCTATTGTGGCAAAGGAACAAGCCCTAATTCTATTTCGAGGGTCAAGCCATGACATAACGAGGTAACCGAACAAACCCTAAAATTCCTTTCGCTTATGGTTTGCTTCGAACGATGTCCATGGTTGTAGTTGATCAGTGGTTCTGTCATTACTTGTCTTAGATTTCAAAAAATAACAATGGGTATGTTAATGTTTACTGTGTCTTTACTTCTTCAATATATTTTGATGGTGAATTGATTTTTGTTTCAATGGGTATATTACTTCTATGTCCATGGATATTGTGTTGATTCTTGAATTATACATAATTTCTAATTTCGTTTCTTCAGATACGATAAAACTTATTAATGCAGGTCGAATATGTCATTGTACATTATGTATATGTTGTCGTTGAACTTTTTTCTCGTTGCAAAAGTTAAAAAAGGTATCATCATCAATTGTAATCTTGTTTAGTGGATTTCACAAAATGATCTGAAGATGTATAATTACAAATTGACATAAGATAATGGTCGACGTCCACTAGCTTTTTCTGTTTTTTTTCGAATGGAAACTGACCTATTGTGTTTTTGTCTTTAATTTTTGGAATTAAATATAGTGTATGTATATGACATCAAACCATTTTATGATATTTTGTAAGAAATAAAATTATACTAAGATACGATGATTAACCTGCTCATATCTCTCATTAGACCTATTAACTAATTGTGTTTCTTCAGTTACTCATTTGTAGGTACACTGATTTAGTTTACGTCTTTTATCTTTTGCAGATCGTAAGTGAACATGGCTATAAAGGGCGGAGGAGTAGACAAATTGATTCAGGTAGATAGGAACTCTTCAATCCTTTTATAGAATTTATTACATTCAGTGTTTGCAGAGTTCATTATATTGAAAACTAGAGAAATTTTAGAGTTTCTTTGAACTCAGTTGCTTTTAAATTGAGTTGCCTTTGAGTTCTAGAATTTGTAGATTGAAAGATAAGTAGAAATTTTTGGATGGGAATTTATTTACTTTTTTATCTACAGAAATGGCATCCTGATAAACACAAATACGATATTGTACCTTCTGAAAATTTTCAAGAGATAAATGAAGCTTATAATTAGCTATATATATATATAAAGTTTGTCTTATACTGTCGATTGAGTATCTTTGCCTTATTCTGTCGATTGTATGTAAATAGTTTTACTTACTATGTCTTTCAATTGTCTCGCAAAAAAGTATATGACTTCATATGCGGCTGAGATTAAGTACCCTCCTAGACGCTATGAGGTAGGAAACTGTCCACTTCAAGGCAGGAGCATGAACCACAATTGCTACTTCTCTTCTTTTCAAAGGGTTAGAGAAGTTGCTGGGTTAAACGTGTGAAATTACTTGAAAGGATCGTCTATTGGAGTCATAGTAAAACTCAAGAAAATCGACTACATTTGGTCAACTAAGCTTGTCCATTTCTTCCTCACCAATCAGATTGAAGTCAATAGCAGCCATGAGCTTTGGTCGATCATTGGAGGGCAACCTATGAGGTTCTCCCTTCACGAGTTCTCTGAGATCAATGTTAGCTATTTTGTTGATAAATTTGTACAATATCGTGTTTTTATCTTTCTAGTTTTTAACACATTCCTTTTTAATGTATGCAGGCATGAATTGTGAATCACTCGATGGTCAAGCACCTGTAGAAATAAATCATCGTCCATTCTAGGATGATTTGAATGTTTCTCATGTCGTAGGTCCTAAATTTAGTGAGTTGCAGAGGGTTTTCGTAGATGCAGTTGAATGGCCATATGAGAAAAAAGGATGCTAGGGTGCTTGTGTATGTTAGCGATAGGCGTTTGTGGCATACCTCCTGGTAGTAGGATTCCATTAGATATTGCAAAGCTAGTACTAGCCTTTGACAGGTTTGAAAGATACTCGTGGGGGCGTGTAGCATTTACACACATAGTAGATTCTATTAAAGTAGTTAGTTATGAAGGGAGCTTATCATACACACTTCATGGATGTGTTCATATACTACAAATATGGATCTACGAGTTGGTTATAGGCATTGGTGAAAAGATTGGGAATAGAATAGAAGGAAACCAAGTACCTCTTCTCTCATGGTGCGGATCACGTAAACGTATAGTACTAGAAAAATTCATTTATGAGGAGATTGAAAATTATGGGAAAGTATAAAGTATTTTAAAACTCTCTTGTAACTAGTAAATGTGTACTAATAGTAGTGTCCTTAACTCTTACAATTTTGTGTGTCAGGTCCGTGTCCGACATTGTGTTAAAAAGGAAATAGCTGACAATGTATCCCGATTGGGGTATACGTGTCGAGGATGAAGCTTTGGACAGATTGATTCAAGACATCCTTTGAGACAAGCTTGATGTCGTAGCCTGGGGTCCATTGACTGAGAATCCAATCAAAAGAAAATCAGATGTCTAGGTTAATAGTGATCCAGTGACAAAAATTGATGACATCAAGAGGACAAAAGTTGATGGAGCAAGTTGTAGTAGTGATGCGCCACATGTATGATTTTTTTTTCCTGTTTTGCTTCACATCTCTCTTTCTGTTTTAAGAGCTTTGTCTATGTCTTTGAAGGTAGAACTAATAAGTATGAACCTTTGTTTTTTACCAAAACCATAACTAAAAGTTAAGACAAGTTAAGGATACTTCTAATGCATAACCTTTGTATTTTTATAAGTACAAAAGAAAGTACTTGAATTGTTTTTATTTATATCAGAAGTCTATTATACTATAATTATTTTATTTTGTCTTGTGTTGTCAATAGTGTGTCATATTTGACAGACCTACGTAAGCTTTTTGTGTTTTGCTTCACATTTATCTTTCTGTTTCAAGATCTTTTTGTGTTTTGCTTCACATTTGTCTTTCTGTTTTAAGATATTTTTTTTGACTTTATCAATTACATGGTGAAAAACATAGGAGTAAGTCATGTGTGGAAGACTTAGCTTTATTAAAGCTTGTGGAAACAATAAAGAACCTTGCGGAGAAAGTGGAGAGGATCGATGTGAGCATCACTGAGAGGGTGGGAGAAATTGTAGAAGTTACTCTCAACACTAAACTTGGCCCTTTGGAGAAAGAAATTAAGTTCCTGAGAGAAAAGGTTGATGCTGCTGAGAGAGTTGATGTACAAAACTCAGAGAAACATGCGGAGGAAGAGACTGAAAGTAACGTAAGTTGGAAATTTTATTGTTTTACTGTTTATCTTTTTTTTTTTTTATGTGATACTGATTTAGATTAAATTATTTTGGCAGTCTTGGATGGTCCAAACAAAGCAATCTTCTATTAAGTGTGTGGTGGAAGACAAGAAGAAATCAACTATGAGGGTTGTTGGGAAGAGGGTTGATGGCAAGGATGGTGGTAATAAAGGAGTGAAGATGGAGAGAAAAAATGCCGAGACGTTAGATCTTTCAGAAGAAAAGACACCTATGAAGAAGAAGGCTGTTGGGAAGAGGGTTGACGACAAGGATGGTGGGAATAAGCTGCCTCTTAAAAAGGTAAAGATTGAGGGCATCCCAGTCCTTAAAGACATCTCCGTCTCTGATGAAACATGGTCCAATCCTGTTAACTGAGCTATGGCGGCTAGTTGTGGGAAACTTCTAGAATAACAGACCAAATGAAGATGGTAGATGAGCCACTACCAAAAAGAAAGCCGCAACTAACTAAGACTGAATTGGCGCCATTCGTAGGGAACTCTACTGTGAAGAGGATCATTAATGGAGAAGGTTTGTCACCTACAATGTATCATCCATTTGACAAGTTGGAAGTAGCTACCTTCAAGAAGTTAATGGAATTCCTTCGTAGTGATGAGTAAGACTGATGGTTCTTTGAATGTGTTTATCATTAATGTTGTATTGTTTGCTAAGATCATTTTTTTTATTTCAGGGCCATAGAAGACATGGGGACTTCTAGGACAGACAATGACTTCTACCTAAGGATGATAACACCTAGAGATGCTTGGAAAACAGAAGATTACGGATGGTTGACTGACTCGGTACGTACATTGGCTTCTACCTTACATCAGCTTATGTAACAACTAACAATTTCAGCTAACAACTAACAATTTCAGCTAACAATTTTTCTTGTTTGTAACAGCACATTGTTGCTGCAATGTATATGCTCCACAAGAGGTCCATGCGCGAACCATCTCCGTTTAGGTCGAGGATTACCTTTCTAGACCATTGGTTCATAAACTCTTGGGTCTAGGACTACAAGAGTTATGACCCAGACAGCTTTGTCTTTGAAGAGAAGTACAAGCAAGTTTTTAATGGACAATATCCTGAGTCTTTCAGAACTGACAGGAAATTGCTTATTGACGTGGATCATCTCTTCTTCTGCCACCACGTCAACACCAATCATTGGGTTACATTGCACGTGAACTTGAAAACAGGTACAATTCACGTTCACGACAACATTCGAAAATTGATGACAGATAGTGAGATGAAAGAAGAATGTAGACCTTTCACTAAAATGATTCCTGCATTGCTAAACTTAATGGTCTCACCTATGATTTGAAAGAAAAGTGAGAAGCAACTCACTTTCAAGCGTATGAAGAATGTTCCAAAAAATTTAAATCCAGGTGATTGTGGTGTCTATTTCGTGAAGTATCTAGAGTGCCTTGCGCTTGGTTGTCTCCCAGATGGTCTTTGCGATGATATCATTGATGTAATGCGATTGAAGATGGGTGCGGAGATATAGGATGAAGTTGCTGGAGATGATAAGTTCTGATTCGGTAGGTTTTTTTTGTAAACTTTACTGCTTTTGGTTGGTCCAGATAGGCTTAGGGACCATTGTCGGAACTATAAACCTACGACTTCCATATCTGCTTTTGTTGTTGTTTTTTGAATCTTAAGCAGATATTATGTAAAGTTTGTTTTTGCTTACCCAAAAAGATAGTGTTTGGGACTATATTAGTTGTCTGGTGATAAATTTCAGTTTCTAGTTTGAAAAATATAGTGTCTCGCTGATTCATGTATGTAAAACAGGAACTAAAACTGTAATTTAAACACAAGAAAATGTTTGTTTCTTTTCTAAATGTAAAATCTGCTTGTGTCATAACATGTTCTATTGTATGAATTTAAGTCGTAAATAGTGCATTTGATTTCATTCTTACCAAGTTTATTTTCACTATTTTGCTTTCTTGGTGAAAGTTAACGACAATTACTTTAAAACAGACACGTATTTGTATATACGTTATAGCATATAACGTAGTAAATGTACTAACAAATTTAATAAATTTCTCATGAACAACTGCATTTTATCAGTCATCGATACTAGTTTTAGGAAAGTATTTTTGTAAACCAAAATTTGTTTATTAGAGATTAAAGAAACTTATACTTACTTTACGAAAACTAAAGAGTAAACACAAACAGTAATAATTAACACTGGCCAAAACAAAAAATAAACAGTAATTTAAACACAAGAAAAAGGAAATATTTGTTCTAGAAATTGACATAATAACATCTAAATATCTCCTTGTTTCTCTATTTAAGAGGACAAGTCATACGGTTATGTCCTTTCTGGTTACATATAGAGCAAGTGTGCTCTTTCCTTGGTATTTTCGTACCTATCTCTTTCTCCAACACTGATTTAATCCGGGAGTTCCGTGGCCTACCAGGTGGTTGACGAACCACGAGAGGTAAACACTTTCGAGCCCTTACATGTTCTGGCAGCGATATAGCAGAATATTTTGGCATGACAACGGGGTGCCATGCGTTGACCAAGAAGCTCTTGCGGTACTATTGATGACATAACGATATTCGAGAAATTTTCCTCGCTTCAGCTGCAACAATAGCATGAATACACGATATCTTCTCAATGTCAAATCTACGACATGAACATGTGCGCTCTGTAAGACTCACAACATGAAGAGTTGATACTCCAGCCACTTGCACTTGATGTACATCTATCGCTTGTACCGTAAGTAATTTAGCATGAGTTATATGACCCTGCATAAATAAGCAACCCTTAAAACGTTATTCAACAAGTTTTAACATTATTCAAGCAATACTTATTTCCAAGAGCTTCTCAATACCTCGTGTTAGTGTTGTATTCATTTTCTCTGCGTCGTCCTTCCTTGTCGCGAACCATCTTGTCAACATTAGTCTGATGGCTTTGAGAAGACGTACTACTGGCAAATTCCTAGCATTTGAGAGCGCCCAATTCAAGGACTCGGCGATATTAGTCGTAGTGAGGTTATACCTTTCACCAGGGAAATGAACACGGGTCCATGTCTTCACATCCGCCTTTTCTAGATAAGCATGCAAGGCGAGGTTCAATGCTTTTATCTCTTCGAAAGTGTTCTCAAAGTCAGATAATCTAAAAGCATTGGCTGCCCTTTTAACCAATCTAAATAAATCACCACATCTAAATCTTACTAATATGTTCTTGTACAAGTGATATGTACAAATCCCCCGAGTAGACATGGGATAAACCTCATCAATAGCATTCCGAATTGATTTGTGTCTATTAGAAATAATGGCAAGCCCTTCATTGTCTGGTATGATTATATTCAATTGACGAAAAACCATTTCCAAGAGTCGTCATTTTCTGTATCCACCACCGCAAAAGC
>OVAN01003709.1:0-28102 GCA_900406275.1 Anastatica hierochuntica
AAGGAGAAGGCCCATGGAATTCAAAGCTAAAGGAAATCAAAACAGAGGAATCGTCATAAATGGGAAAAGTAAATGCGCGTTAATGAGGAGGTTACAAAAGCTAGAGGAGTATAAAAGAAGAAGGGAAAGCTTGAAGAAAAGGATCCGGCTGGGGATTAAAAAAAACTCTCTTGTAAAACTCTTGTAAAATCTCTGAGAACGAATCAATAACACGCAACCCTTCTTTGGCATTCATATAAAATATACACCCGGTATTTTGTGTGGATTCGAGATCCATCACAACATTGCCAATGGCAAGAATCTACATGATAGCGTATTTCTCACTAGACCCATACATGGAGATTTCAGTCGTTCTACTCCCCATGTCTACCACTTTCAGAGCCGCCAGCAGGTTTCTCTTTTTGTATTCTTTAGCATCCTGATTTGATTGATCTTGAGAGTGTTGCAGCTGTCGAGTTTTATGCTTGTTCCCACCGACATTCAAGAAGGTCAACGGTATTGGTTCTTCTTCTTTTAGACATGTTGATGTTGATGCAGATGATGATGATATAGAGGAGCCTGCAGGTTATCCTCAAGAAGAGGATATTTCTCCTGATGTCTTTACGATGTACGTGCTGGCTCGACCACCTCTACTCACCTGCCGTGAGCCAGAGTTCCGCACTTGGACTATTGATAGCCACTAGAAGACCAAAAATCTCGTCATCCGGCTCTTGAAGGCGATGAAGAAGACGATGAATAGCAGATGTACTTCCTATGCTATTGTGGATGTCGCGGTGCCTGCTCCTACTCCTGTCACCAGTGTTGATCCTTCTTCTAAGGATATTGATGAGATGATTGACGCCAAGGCTGCTTGGTCTATGGCAAGGACGCGCAAGAAGGCGCGGCATGACGGTGTTGGATCGTCTAGCTAATCTGATCTACGGAAAACTAGTTTTTCTTTTCTTTTATTTTTCTTTTTACATTTCTTTTTATATTTATCTTTCGGACTTACCCCCTGTTCAGATTTATTTTTCCACTAAGACGGTGTGAACTAAGTCTAGGGGAGGTTACTTATGTATTTTTCTTTTCTTTTCTTTTCTTTTCTTTTCTTTTGGGGTGCTTTTATGAATCTTTGGATGTTTTAAAACTTGTTTTGGGATGATCTATGTTTGATGATGACTTAAGCTTATTATTCTGCGCATGTGCCTTAATCTTTATTCGATGATCATTTTTGTAGAACCATTAGCGCAAGCAAACTGGAATACCTCACTTTCCAAACTCCCCACCATAAACCAATGAGAATCACGATCTTGAATTTATTGTGGTTTATTCTTTTTTATAGGATGTTTAATGAATTTAATTTCTCTTTGTCAGGTTTCGGTATCAGGAAACGGAAACACCATTCAGGATTACCATCCCCATTTTTTACTGCTCTTTTTGGTAATCCTGAATGGCCATACTCATTTTTAATTTGGTAGCACTCCCCTTACCCTATCTCCTTAATTCTCCATGAATCTCTTTTATGATCTTTCATGCACTCTTGTGTAAAAACAATGGAGAGAGTAAGGTAGACATGATTTTCCTGATTACTTAGGTAGGATTGGAACCTCTTGGTGGTTTTAGTCATGGTCTTGTGTGTCTACGGAAAGATAGGAGTATGTTAATGGGTTATATGCATTTCTTTATGTTGTATTGGCATTGTCTAATGGAAATCATTGTTGTATCACTTTTCCACCCAGATTTTGCACGAAAAAAATGAAAATTTCTTTTTATTTCTCTTTATTCCGGAAAATGGAACATAATTTTCACTTAATAAAAAGTTTTTATTTTCTGTGAAGGATGCATTTTTGTTTGAGATATTATCTAATACGGTGATGTATGCTGATGTATTTGTATTTTATGGGTTTTTACTAATGTTTTATTCGAGAAAAATGGTGTTTTGATATGTATTTGGTTCTTTTTGGGGTCTTTTGGTGTTATTTAGTGTTTTTACAGGTTTTAGGTTGCTTTGGAGAGAAACAAAACAATTTGGGCCAAAAACAGATATTTGGAATGCAGAATCATGCTAAAGTGTCAGAAGTTTGGCCTTGATTGACAAACTTCCCACCGTTGGACTAAGCTGAACTATTGACACAAGATAGCCATAAGAGTTAGCTTTCAGTTGAAGGTGATTTAAAGGATATCCAACGGTGTGATCAAAAGTTATGGCCATTTTACTGAACACCTGTCATGCTGGCAACGAGGAGACGAATGCGCATAAATGAGCATCCTGGCAGAAGGACAGAGATCGATCGATCTGGAGACAAGGATCGATCCTTGTCTCGACGCGACCAAAACCATTTATTTTGAACCAGAATCAAAGATTGAAGACTCATATTACATATAAAAACACCCAGACTCGTTTTTAGGTTTTATTATGCTGTTTTTGAGACTTTAAGCCTCCTTTTGCGAACTTTGTAATCTAAGGGAGAAAATCTCTCATCTGTACTTCGAATTGAAGAAGATTTCTGAACCCTCTTTTCATATTCTATTCAATTGCATGATGTTTCTCATTGATTTGTCTTGTGGTTGTTCTTTGAATATGCGTGAGTAGTTCTATTGTTGGGTTTATGGTTTCTCATTAAGGGTTTTCATGAGTTGTCATTGGTAGGTTATTAGATTGGGAAATTACCTATTGGATCTTCGTTTATCACTATGTTTAATGCTGAAATTGGATCCGTGACCTAGTTTCTGATATCAGGATTTTCAATACACCAAAAGTGATTTCTTGAATGCATGATCTATGTTAAACGAGCAAAATGTCCTTAGCAACCGGAAGTTGATGTTATTGCACTTTGTGAACTTATCAAACTTGAATCTAATGTATGTTTAGAATCTGAAATTCAACGGAAGTTAGTCTCTAGGATTCTATAACATAGGGAATTAGCGCCGAAAGTAGGTTGATTCTAAATTAGTGATTTGTGTTCTATATGGTTCTTAATTCTATTTACTTGTTAATTAACATGACTATGATGATGACTTGAATTCCCTGAGAACACCCTGTGCCCAATGTTTTCCTGATTTATTTACAACTCAATTTTCTGCTTTTGTTTGTTTTTTGTTCAATTTTAGCATCACCAACAATCTATTCCTTTTTGCTTTCGCCTATGTTTGATCTATATCTTTTCGTGTGATCATTGGTCTCTGTGGATTTGATACCGAACCACTACAACGTGCTTAAATGTACGCTTACAGTGATTTATTGGGTGAAAACCTTAGCGATCAAGTTTTCTAGCGTCGTTATCGTGGACCAATTGGTCGTCTTAGAGCTTTGGATCTTTGCGCGTTTAAGGCATTTTTTCATTTTGTTACTAATTTATTCTTTATCTCTTTTTCTTTGCAGGTTTGATGGCCATGGATTACAATGATCGGCCTCAAAGAAAGGATGCAACACTTAGGGAGTTACTAGCGTTGGAAGAAGAGGAGAGACTTAAGTGGGAGTCATATCTAGAGCCACCATTCGATGAAAGCATGCTTACACCGCAACAAAGAGTGAGGTTGGATAAAAAATCAAATAATATCCAATGATGAAGAGGAGTGACATAGCAGCTATGATTCGCTTGAATCTCCTCGCGTACCGGGCAGGACTTGAAGGAAGAGAGCTCATATGCATTGAAATACAGATGGTTCATGCACTTAAAGCGGTAATATATTGGGTTCCACTATGCCAACTCAAAGGTACGTGCGACTCAACCTTTGAAATTCATGATTATGAAGATAACCACATGCCTTGCGTTGAAGATGTATCTTGTAGTTTAGATACTTCGTTGCTCATTGATGAATGCTATGATTTGATATCTAAATCTCAAAGGATGGATGACTTAAGAGTAGAAAAACTTGCTAGGGATTACCATGGGATATGTTTTGGCATTCATTATTTGTGTTCTTTGAATGATCATGATCCTGAGTTTGACTTTTCTATGCCTCAAACATCTAGATCTCTTCTTAAAAAATCTTACCTTGAGGATGTGTTTGATGTTTATAAGATCTTAAATGAGGAAGAAAATTCTGAGGTTGAGATGAACTCGAGAGATGAGAATATTGTGCTTTACATGATTGATGGACATGAAGTTGACTATTATGTCTTAAACTCGTTTGAACCTGCAGTTGACTTTTTCTTTACACTTAATGCATTTAATCACCATGAGCATCTAGTAATCAAAGAATATTTAAAGATATATACTATGCTGGTAGTGATCTTCTTTGATGAGAGGATTGTCTCTTTGCCATGGAAAACCATGTATTCTCTTGAACATGTTGTTTCTTTCACTGATAGGAGAAGGACTAAAGGTGTATTGGCTCAACCTTTTGATTCTTATGATTAACACCCGCAATCATAGTCAAGCTCGAGGCTTTAAACAAGCGTTGAGTGGGAGGCAACCCACTAGGTAATTTTCTTTTTCATTTTAGTTAGTTTTGTAGTGTTTTTGGCTTTTGTGTTTTGGTTTTTGGTGTTTTGGACGTTTTTCGTGTTTTTAGCAGTAGTATTGCAGAGAATAGGTCACCAGACAGAAGGACAGGGATCGGTCCCTGTCCATGGATTGATCGATCCCTTTAAGTTTGCTCTTTCCTTTTTCTTTTCATCTTGATTTTATTTTTCACACCGAGACGGTGTAAGATAAGTTTAAGGGACGCTACTTATGTTTTTCTTTTTATTTTGGTGTTGTTTGAGTCATTTTGATGTTTTTATTGAGTTAATTTATGGATTGTTTATGCTTTATGATGATTTCAGACTATTATCTATGCGCATTGCACTTATTTATATTCTCATTGATCATTTCACTTGGACTTTTAGCGCAGGCAAACCGGAATAACTCATGACCAAACTCCCCACCAGAAATCTCTGAAACTCCGACTTTTGTCTGAAATGTTATTAACTCTATTTTATTTGGGCTACTAATGAACTTAATTGCTTTGATCCAGGAACTTGAAATCAGGAATCAAACCCATCATTCAGGATTACAACCCCATTTTTCTACCATTCTTTTCAGTAATCATGAGTGACCAGACTCATCTTTAGTCTAGCACCACACCCTTACCTTATCTGCTCGAATCTCCATGCATTTATTTTTAATCTTATATGCACACATGTGTAAAAACAATGGAGAGAATAAGGTAGACATGATCCTTCTAATTGCTTAGGTAGGATTGATAAATTTAGGTGGTTTAGACACGATCCTGAGTGTCTGATTCTGCGGTGTTGGGTGTTTTAGAGGTTTAGATTGATAAATTTAGGTGGTCTAGACACGATCCTGAGTGTCTGATTCTTCGATGTTGCATTTCTTCATGTTGTATGGGTGTTTTAAAATTTAAAAACGTCGTTGTATTGGTAACTTCTACCAGATTTTCGTTTGTATATAAAAAAAATTGAAAATAAGAAAAATAAAATTGTATTCTTTTCCTTCATATATGGTTTAGAAATTAGCATTTGCATATTAATTTGTTGATTAGATTCACCCTGAAGAATGCACATATTTGGTTTACTTTTTGATTGGTGGTTTGTACTTGGGTAGTTAGGGGACATGAATATCAATATACTAATTCTCTCCTGTGATTTTTCATAATATCTTGCATCCTGGCGCAGTTTTTGATACCCGAAACACTCTGAGCCTCACCACTAAAAGCCTTGAATACCTAGCCTGAATTCCTGATTACGAGTTCTTTGGTGAAAAAGATTCACAATTATCTTGAATGAATGTAGAGAGTTATTAACATGAATGCTGAGTTTGCAGGTTCAGATTTTAGAGTATGGATGGGCTTGGGACTTATAGAGATTCTTGGGGAGAATGTTCTAATTGTCTTAGATCTATATGGTTAACGAAAGTAGTGCAGAATAAGGTTTTCTGATAGTATAAGATCCATTTGGTTTTCAAACTTCTTTTCCCGTAGGGTTAATTTTCGTTTCCTTTACTTGAGGACAAGAAAAGATTCAAGTCTGGGGGATTTGATGTATTTGTATTTTATGGGTTTTTACTAATGTTTTATTCGAGAAAATGGTGTTTTGATATGTATTTGGTTCTTTTGGGGGTCTTTTGGTGTTATTTAGTGTTTTTACAGGTTTTAGGTTGCTTTGGAGAGAAACAGAACAATTTGGGCCAAAAATGGATATTTGGAATGCAGAATCATGCTGAAGTGTTAGACGTTTGTCCTTGATTGACAAACTTACCACCATTGGATTAAGCTGCAATTTTGACACAAGATAACCACACGAGTTAGCTTTAAGTTGAAGGTTTTTTGAAGTAAATCGAACGGTGTCCTCAAAAGTTACGGCCATTTTACTGAACATCTGTCATGCTGGCAACGAGGAGACTAATGCGCAGAAATGAGCATCCTGGCAGAAGGACGGAGATCAATCGATCTGGAGACAAGGATCGATCCTTGTCTCGACGCGACCAAAACCATTTATTTTGAACCAGAATCAAAGATTGAAGACCCATATTACATATAAAAACACCTAGACTCGTTTTTAGGTTTTATTATGCTGTTTTTGAGACTTGAAGCCTCCTTTGAGAGCTTTGTAATCTAAGGGAAAAGATCTCTAATCCGTACTTTGAATTGGAGAAGATTTCTGAACCCTTTTTCATATTCTATTCAATTGCATGATGTTTCTCATTGATTTGTCTTGTGGTTGTTTTTTGAATATGCGTGAGTAGTTCTATTGTTGGGTTTAGGGTTTCTCATTAGGGGTTTTAATGAGTTGTCATTGTTAGGTAGTTAGATTGGAAAATTATCTATTGGATATTCGTTTATCACTATGTTTAATGCTGAAATTGGATTCACGACCTTGTTTCTGATATTAGGATTTTCAATACACTGGAAGTGATTTCTTGAATGGATGATCTGTGTTAAACGAGCAAAGTGTCCTTAGCCAACAGAAGTTGATGTTATTGCGCTTTGTGAAATTATCAAACCTGAATCTAATGCAAGTTTACAATATGAAATTCAACGGAAGTTAGTCTCTAGGATTCTATAAAATAGGGAATTAGCACTACGGAAGTAGGTTGATTCTATATTAGTGATTTGAGTTCTAGATGGTTCTTAATTTTTTTCCCCTGTTAATTAACATGACTATTATGATGACTTGAATTTTCTGAGAACACCCTGTGCCCCAATGTTTTCCTGATTGATTTACAACTCAATTTTCTGCTTTTGTTTGTTTTCTTTTCGGTTTTAGCATCGCCAACAATTTATTCCTTTTCGCTTTAGCCCGTGTTTGATCTATAGCTTTTCGTGTGATCATTGGCCTCTGTGGATTTGATCCCGAACCACTACAATGTGCTTAAATGTACGCTTGCAGTGATTTCTTGGGTGAAAACCTTAGCTATCATATGCTTAGGTGGTTAGGAGGTCATAGTTTTCAATATGCTCTCTCTCTCCAGTGATTTTGCATAATGTCTTGCATTCAAGGTTGTTAGACCCTTAAACAATTTAGCCCCACCAAATTAGAAAGTCATTCCCAATTCCTCACTGGAGATTACCTTATTTAGAGCTCACACCTTTTTCTAAATGAATGTAGATGATTAATCACTTGATTTTGAGTCTTGCAAGATCAACGTTTAGAGTATGGATTGGCTTGGGAGGATGTGCAGGGGACCCAGGGGAGAATGTTCTAGTGGTCTCTACTCTATATGGTTAGCGAATCTGAGAGCAGAGAAAGGTTTTTCTGAAAGTGTGAGAATCCCTTATTTCAAATTTCTTATCCTTCGACTTAATCTTCGTTTCCTTTACTTGAGGACAAGCAAAGATTCAAGTCTGGGAGGTTTGATGTATTGTGATTTTGCAGGTTTCTATTCGCGTTTTTAGTTTAGAAAAGTTAATTTTCCAAAGTATTATGTGTCCTTTTTGGGTCTTCGTTCTTCTTTGTTTTTTTCACAGGTTGAGGTTCGAAATGAGTAGAAGAACACGATATGAAGGATTTATGAGCTTAAAGATAATTCTAGACAAATGCCGCAGAGAAGTTGGATCATGAAGTGAAGTTTCTGCACATAGTGACCTAGATTGATCAATCCATGCTCCTTGGATCGATCGATCTAACGCATGTCACGAAAAGTCTGATTTTAAAATCAATTTCTGAACCGAGGAAAACCAAAGACTAAATCAAGATGCTTGTAAACATACCATAGACACGTGATTTAGTTTTGATTATGTTATTTTTGGAGTTCTAAGACTTTTTGGAGAGCTTTGAAACCTTAGAAAGAAGACCTACATCTTTACTTCGATTCAGAGAAGTATTCTGAACTATATTCTTTTTTTCTCTTCAATACATTATGTTTTCATCCAATTCATCTTGTGTTGATTTGATTTCCATGTGTGAGTAGTGTTCTAGTTAGGTTAGGGTTTCTCAACATAGGGATTTCATGATTTAGTGATTGTTAAGTTGTTAGTTCGAGGAATTATCAGTTGATCTTCGTTTATCTTTGTTCGTAACACTTAAATTGGCTTGATCACCTAGTTTATGAATTTAGGTTTTTTAACGCACCAAAAGTGTTTGATTAATTGCCTGAAAGAAAGATAAATGAGCAAATTGTCTTAGACCAATGGAAATTGATGTGTAAGCAATTTGTAAAAAAATCAATCATGTTTAAAACGCATGTTTAGGATTCAAAACTCAACAGAAGTTAGTGTCTAGGATTCATAAACATAGATAGTTAGCTCTACAGAAGTAGGTTAATTATAATCTTGTGAATTGAGTTTAAGATGGCTCTTAATTGTTTCCACGACAACAAAACCTGCAATCTTGATGAAATGATTTCCTTGAGAACACCCTGTGCCCAACGTTTTTCTCTGATTGATTTACCACCCACTCATTTCTTTCCTTTCTGATTACTTGATTTCAAATTCTGCATCTTTACAAACTCTTCCTTTTTCGTTCTTAGCCTGTGTGTGAATCATAGCTTTTCGTGTGATCTTTGATCTCTGTGGATTCGATCCTAAATCAGTGCAACGTGCTTAACCGTACACTTGCAGTGATTTCTTGGATGAAAACTGAGCTATCAATAGACGGTAGATAACATGGAGTTAATGAGCTTGTTTAAATTGGATTACTAATCGATTAGGTTTTCATCCGTAACGATATCACCTTATGCTTTAACGCTATTTCACTAGTTATGTCAATTTGTGAATAGATCTTAGGTTAGTATGTTTTCCAAAAGATTATCATAATTTGGGATCCCATATTTGCTGAGCCTTCCTATATAGGCAATGAAAATGGATCGATATAGAATCGTTAACAATTAAACTCGCCCGTAACAATTCATATTCTTCTTCAACAAAGACCAACAAAAGTTAAGTCCTTGGTTGTTAAGGTATAAGATCTCGACACTCGAGAGTGGAGAGGATTTACATTTATGGTTGTGTTCTAAGACCAACACATTATGCACCTAACTGAATCTTAACCCTACTTGCTTTCTTACACTTTCAGCTTGTCTGATGCGTATAATTTCATTTATCAATCTTAAGTACATATTCATGCAAGAATAGGTTTTATTTGCATTATTAAACATTGTGTAACATAAATAAAAATTTCCTTTCTAGACTAGTCAAAAAAATGAATGGGTCATAAGCGTGAATATCTAGTCCTCATGAATTCGACCATTAAGTATTATTGCGAATGTTGTGCACTTGCAACAAGGTTTTAAAATGGATAAAACATGATCCCACACCAATAACTTCAAGGGAACTCGGTGTCCATCCTATACTTCACTATCGACGGAATCTTGATGAGGAAGTCCACCAAAACCTGCGAGTTCATACTAGTGCGTGTCATGTACTCTATGTCTCACTCACTTAGTTCCACTACCTTCTTGGCAACTATACCTGAGCGGCAGGGGATTTTCAGGATTGACCAAAGACGATGATTTTCGAGGATGACGATAGAGTGGGATTGGAAGTATGGCCTTAGCTTTCGTGCCTACCGCTAAACCGAGATTTTCCGTCATAGTGTATATTATTTCCAGGTTATCTAATGACTTGCTGACGTAAAATAATATTCTTTGGTCACCTCTATCTAAGCGCATTGATGCCCATTAATAGGCACGTCATATACTATGATGTAGAGGTACAAAATTTTTCCTTCCTCTGGATTCGCAATGACCGGTGGGGCTGATAGATACTCCTTCAACTGGGAGAATGTCAGCTAGCAAGACTCTTCCCACTCGAATTTCTTGTTTTCCCATAGCTATTTGTAAAATTGCAATCACTTGTTTGCGGATCTTGAAATAGACTTGTTTAGTGCGGTAATCAGCCTATCAAGCGCTGGACTCCCCGCATACTGGTACTCAGCAAATAGATACTCATAAAAGTTGTGGCACTCCTCCGTCGAATGGCTAGATATCTTGTGGTATTCGTAAAAATTCTTGAAGCTATTAGTCTCGTTTTCGTTGATTGTCCATGTATTCGACCCTGACTTATATTGGTATGACTTTTCCGAGCTCCATTCTGAGCTCTTTCCATCGTAAATATGGTATGTTTTTAGATTTTCTTTATTTTCTCCTTAGTATTAGGTTCTGGGTGAACATTATTCTTCTCTAAAAATACCTTATTTTTTCCTAGACTTTCATAAACATTGAAGCATGGTGAAGCGCGTCCTCTATAGTGACTTGTCGATTGAGCATGAGATCGTTTTCAAAGCGTAGTTCATACCACAAAGCTTTCTTAGGAGCTTCAATGCCTTATTAAATACTCACAATAATGTTATAAATTATGGTTTCAAACTAACCAATGAATGTTCGCAGTGGTTCATCTTTCTTTTAGGACAACGTCCACGGATCAACATGTGATGCCCCCTTTTCAATAAAAATAGAATAAAGTTTAATAGATGCAGTGAAGAGCAAATTGAAGTTTCGATTTTATTTGCTTATGAGGGAGAGAAAAAAACTCAGGGTGGCTTCTCCAAAAATTTCCACGAAAAACTAACAATATCGAGCGTCTCGTTCATCATCGCGAAATCTAGTTCGGCCAATGGCTATGCAGAAAGCTGTCATGTGAGCTCATGGATCAGTTAACAATTTATAGGCTGGTATCTTCAGCATGATGTTTGAAACGGGAGTGTCAATTATCCAGTAGGTGAAGGACATCTTTTGGGTCCCTTTTATCCCCATTGAACTTTGGAGCCGAGCTAGTAACCCAATGAATTTCTGATTGCATGGTTCTAAATTTGGCTGTAATCCAAGGCAACATTTTTCTCAGTTTCCAAGCTCATTATCGAGATGTTACACGGGCTCGGCCAGATTGGACTCTTGAAAACCTACTATCTGAGCGTTGTCAGGGCGGTTTTTAGGCAATATACCTTGATAATCAGCTCATCTTGTCATTGTTGGGTTCCACGGGACCCTGGGTCACGGTGCGAGCAAAGAGTAAATTCGCACTTGATGTTCTACTTGGGTCCGTAATAGTTCCTCTAGCCGCTTGAGAGTTTGTCGTCCTATGAGGTCATGTTGCCCTGCATGTTGAAGCGATAAAGTAAAGATAACATGCAAGTCGGTAGGGACTCTTTCTAGGGCTACCGCTGAGTCAACGATTTCTTATCTTGTGGATAGACCGTTATGATTCCATCTGCAGCAACCTATGTCACAATGTTCTGCGTTGTTGGATTTTTCAAATCTGTAGAAGGTGACCCCCCAAATATATCAATTGGATTGTTGCTTGACATAATAGTTGTTGGGGTGCATATGAGTTCCGATATGAGCTTTAGAAGAACCTCTTTTTTATTAACTTCCCTCATTCTAGTGCTAATTGGTGTAATCGGGATCTATCTTTTATTAAATCCAAAACTTAGTTAGCACTTAGGCTATTACAAAGATTTAAGCAGAAAGAGAGTAGAGACTGAACAAGATGAAGATCGAATAAAAGCTATTGACTTATAAAAAGAAATTCTTTAGGAAAAATTCGATTGTCTTCTTCTTCTTGCTCCTTCTCTTTTTATAGCCCACATCTTCAATGCGTAACAGTGGTTGAATCTTCTCCGCCAATCCCGCGAATTGATTGCACATTAATTCTCATTGACGCTTTCCTTGAGCTCCTCATTCACCATTCATGGAATCTTTAACTCCCCTCTTCTGGATTAGCGGGATTGGCCATTGTTTTCCAAGGCTCTGAGTTATACTCCTTCTAGTGAGCCTTCTTGATTGTGGATCTTCTTCCCCTATTGGACTCCTTTCTTCCTGGGCCTTAGGGTCAGATCCCAGACCGAATTTCACGGGGAGAGGAACCATGCTGGAACTAGTATACATCTCTGATTGTATCCTTGAACTAAACTTAACGCCCTTAATCTGAATCCTACTTGCATATCATGTTCTACGAAATTTCGTTGTTTTTGTGATGCATATCTTTCATTGATCAATCATTGTATAAACATTCTTATATTAGCTTCATTTTCGTAATAAAAACCATAAAAACCAAAACGCAAACAATACCTATTGTTTTTTCCTAACAAAATTTTAAAGTAAAAGATCCTTAGTGCTCTTCCAGTCTTAGTCGGTTTGATTCATAAGTACTACTCCATATATTGTGCTTTAGTTTTTCATTATCATTTTCTTTCAAAGATCTAGGGTTATTTCTAGGAATTTTTTATTTTCTTTTTAACTTTAGTTTTTCCCTTTTTCTTTTACCATATCAACTTTTTAAGGTTTTCCTTTTTAGATTTAGAATTAAATTATTTTTTGCTACTCATTTTTTCTGAGTAAGTCTTTTTCACAAAAACAAAGGAGAAACAAAAATAATTAAAAAATCGACGCCGCCTCTCTCTTATCATGGCCGAGATTTTCAGAAGCTTTAACTTTGCAAACCTTAGCAAAATTCGAACCAAGAAGGAGATGGGTCCTATCCTAAAAGAGATCGCCATGGAGAGAGTCTGAAAAGCCGATATTTCACACACATGGAGCCTATAATCAATGGTAAGGATCCAGCCTTAGGTAACAAATTTCTTGACTCTATACCTATGTAAAATCATCACCAAGAGGATTCGAGAGGAGCTCCACCTAAAAAAGGAACTTCGATAACCAAAAGTTCAACGATTTCTAGCACATGAAGCTCATCCAAAAAAAGCGTCTACCTACCCATGGCCAGCCATGACCTAACCCTTAATCTCATATTTACATGCTCTTTGAGACTCTTAAATTTAAAATTCAGTCTTGACGGAGGAACTTCTCGATACCCAGTGAAAATTGACACAAACGCTTAATACTACCAACTACAATGTAAGTTTCGACCTGAATGAGATATTTAAGAAGCAACTACATACTTTAAAGAGTGTTTAAGAGCATTTATTCAACATAGAAGAGGCTACCAAAGAAGATTTTACTACCTAATTCAATTAAGATTATCAAATCAGCGAAAAGAATTAAAAAGAGACAATCATAGGAAGAAGACTTATTCAACAAGTGAAGCGTGTGGAGAATTTGAAGATAATTGTTTCTATGGAATTTGAGAACCTTAGACTCAAGATAAATAGGATTCATAATGAGCTTACTAGAAGAGCATGGAGCAGGGTGGAAAGCTTGACGAGCTTGCAACCAAACGGATGCAATCAACACTACAATGGACAATGTGAAGTACTATAAAAATCTGACAGTGGAGAAAGTGGATCACGATACTAATGAATTTTGTGCCTTGACACAAAATATTGATAGCTTAAACTCTAACCTTTAAGGAATTTGAAGAAATATGTGATGAGAAGACAATTGATTTCACAAGTGAATAATATGCACCTCATGACCAACACGGAGAGTGTTCAACCATAAAGATTCAACCCTTGGACAACCACGTTCGACCCATGAGACTAGAGTATTGCATTTCAATTAGACAACACCCTACTCATTTGAGAGACATGCCTTTGTTTGCTAACATGCATGATGACGTTTTTGGCAAGCCACAGGGCCAACGGTAAATGGGAGACAGCTCATATGTTTTATTTCTTTTGATCGTTCATTCTTTTTCGTTTTTATGAATTGAACTTAAGATTAATCTATCTGTTCTTGGGTGTTATATGGACTTCAATAAAGTTTTTAAGTGTTTTTCATTTCTATTTTTGTGGGAAGTTACTTTGGAATTCGAAAAACAGAGAAAAAATCAATTCGACCAAGTTTGGATAGTCCCAGCCTTATTACCGAACCGCGACAGGCCAATACCAATCCATAAACAAAAATGGAATGCGACAGGTAGTCGTGGAAAATTGCCTCGGCCACACGACCAGTCTGACACGCCAGTATCAGCCCGTAAACATTCCAGTTTTTTTCTCTCCATTCACCTCGTGCCCGCATCATGTCACATCTAAAATATCAGTCTTGTGCTCCTGCGATCGATACTTCATTCTGATAGACTAATATTTACCATCCCACTCCTCAATCCACTAACACCTACTATAACACCACCGAACCATTCTAAAAATAGTCTGGGAAAAGATGCAGTGAGTAAGCAACCTAAAAGAGATCGTCTTCCACAGTTTAAGCATATTTTAGGCTTTAGTCAATCCATTCTAGGGTGCTAGTCTCTTGAAGACCATAGCCTAAAGCTTTGCAACTCGTACCGTTATTTTCAAGTTGTGTTAACTCAGACTAAGTTCGTATAGTTTGACATTCGGTATTTTATCCAAAAACAACCATTTTATTAATACAACCAAATCCATAAAACATATTCGTATTGTTCGTACACGACCTAGTTCCAAAATATATAACATACATTAGACAAAAAATGCCAACTATGCTAAGAGTCAATTTAAAAGTACACTGGTTCCCTACGTCTGTGCTCTTGCTACGCTCGAACTACTAGTTACCTGAAAAAGAATTGAAAACAACAATTAAGAAACCTATTTGTGAGATCCCAATTTATGTAGACAAAGTGTTTTGTGAGGAGAGATTAAAAGGATTGATTTAACTACCTATGTCACCAAAGTACATTTATCTTTTCGGTCACACATCCTCAGAGAACTTCACAGTTAAGCGTGCTTGTCCTGGAGTAGCACTAGGATGAGTGACATTCCGAAAAATGAATTTCCGAAATAGTGCGAGTTAGAACAAAACACGGGGAAAGATCTCGTGATTATTGCAGGGACAGTAAATCATGACTTTAAAGCCTCCTCGAGGTAACGCTTTTGACCGTCGAAAAGAGTGTGCCCGTGGGATAGGAGAGGAGCGCCAGAACCCACCAGACAGGCGGTCGAAGTGTTACAATTTTTTATCAGAGTCGAACCCTGATGAGCATGGAGTCAGTGACTCACACCATCGGGGGTAATGATCCTAGTGCACAACGAGGGTGTTACTCTCTGTAAGTGGGGGTGAATGTGAGACCACGATTAATAGAGACAAAGTGGTTTGTGAGAAGAGCTTAAAAGGATTGATTGGGCTATCTATGTCAGCAAAGTGCACTTATCGTTTTGGTCACACATCCTATGAGAACTCCACAGTAAGGCGTGCTTGTGCTGGAGTAGCACTAGGATATGTGACTTTCCGGGAAGTGAGTTTTTAGAAACTTGAAAGTGAGGACAAAACACGGGGAAAGATCGCATGGTGATTGTCGGAATGATAAATCATGAATTTAAAGTCTCCTCGAGGTAGTGCTTCCAACCGATAGACATTATGGGCCCGCATACCCAGAAAGGGGCGCCAAGGCACATGGAAGGGGCAGTCAGGGGTGTTACACTATTATTTCTAAGTGAGTCTGGGTCCAAATAATATGGAATTTGTTTTTATTCCAACACCAATAAGCAATATAACAAGCAAACAATCAATAAAAAGAGAATTATGCACAAGCGAAAGTAAGTTATTTAATGCAGACTCAAATGCATATTTGACTCTCCTTTCCCGTATTATATCATGTTGCATCGCTCGACCCTTAAACAATTTCATAAGGCACCATGGATCAATATATCGCTTCATATCGTCATTCGGACAACGACCTTAGCTATAATCATGTCTCTCCCTATACTAGCGATATCTCTTTCTACTTAACATGGCTGAAGGCTATAATCCAGTCTATATGTGTCTAAGTAGCATCTTACCACCTTTCTTTGTGTTACACGACCATGGACTGCAATCCCATCTCTTCGTGTCTTAGCAAATCACATTTCATGAGGCCGCTATTTAGTGTAAATGTCACACCACTTAACTTCTAAAGTGATGTGCCTATATAATCATGCAGTTTTAGGTCCATTTTTCCATGTTTTCATTGCTTTTAGGTTTTATATAACATATTTAAGTGCTAAACTTCATTAGTTCAAAATTTCAATCTAGTTTAGGATTTTCCATATTTGCATCGCATTTCTTTGCATTTGTAGGTACACACATTGGATGAAGCAAATGGAAGTTAGGAGCAATGGATTCTTGGTAAATTAATGAAGAGGAAGCAAGGAATAGAAGTGCTAAAGGCACTTATAGAAGAGAACATTAAAACACTTAGAAATGGAGCAAGACGAAGAAGAAAGCTGAAAATGTGTTGCTCCATCAACCAGGTATGTCGATGGGCAGGCACATTGGGTCGATGGTGAGTAGCATTTCCAACTAGCAGGAATGTTTATGTTTACTTGATTTTATGTCTTTATTCATGTGTTTTGTTTATGTTTACTTGAGTTTACACTTATATTAAGTTGTGACTAGTGAAAGTCTCAATCTAAATCGATATTCCTAGTTTATGAACCTTAGTGTATTCTCTATGTGTAGTCTCTAGTTTATAAGATATTCAATCCTTGTACGATATCTTTTATGCTACAACTAAATGATTGTTCTCTTGCAAATATTTAGATGAGTTTGGCTTAAAAGGTTTACATATTTAAGCTTTACTTAAGGCTCCAAAAAGTCGTTAGGTCAAGTTTTGGCGCTGTTGCACAAGGATTTAGACAGTAGATAGAGTCTTCATAGATATTTGTAGAATTATAAAGACTATGTTTTATTTTTGTTTGTTTTACCCAAAGTCTAATCTCTTTTTGTTACTTTTCTTTAATTTGTGAAGGTATATGATCACAAAGTCTAGAAACTAACCAAATACAACACTTCTTGAGACGGATCCTACACACTGAAAGAGAGAACAAAAGACCAAGAAGATCTAGACAAACTCATCTTCATAGATTTGGACTGAATCAAGGAATGGATGGAGATAATCTCCAAGAACCATTGGAGAATCAACAAGGAGAACAACCCCAACCTCCACCTCAAGGAGTTGTTGGTGGTAATGGAAATCAAGCAAATCCTCCAATCCATCTACCTAGAGGCGAAGCAAAGATATGAGAATGTGATGAACCCTTCACTAATGTTGAACAGAGGGGAATTAATGTGAGGTCAAGTTCTACCCCAACTAAAACCTAGTTGCAAGTGCACAACATCGCTGTAATATATACGAATCAAATCCACAGCGTCTAGAGTTTCACACTTAGGACTCATTTGACTTTGGACTAAAATAAAAAAAAACATATGTAGGAGTTTGATTGGTTTTTATTTGGTTTTTATGATGTTTTAATTATGCAAAACGAAATCATATTCTATATGCTATTTTACATGGGATAGATCAATGAAAGATTAAGCATCAGACAGTAGAAAGTTAATGTAAGCAAGCATGAATTAAAACTCGACTACGACCATAATGCTTCGATCTAGAACACAACCATTACTGTAAGTCCTCTCCACTTTTTAGGTTTGGGATTCTATACACTTAGCAACCAAGAGACTCGACTTTCGTATGGTCCTTGCAGAAGAAGTGTACGCATAACTAGGATAAGGTTGACTGTTCACGATTCTATATCGATCAACTTTCGTTGCCTATATTAAAAAGCTCTTCGAATAATAGTTATAGCACTATGTCAAGCTTTTGGATTGCATATTAACTGAAGATCTATTCGCAAACTGGCCTAGCAACCAAATAGCATTATAATCCAAGCAAAGATGATAACGTTCTTGATAAAGTATAATTGTTTAGTAATCCTATTCAAGAAAACTCATTGACTCCATGTTGCCTACTATCTAACATGAAAACTAATAGATTAAATACATGTAAACATGAAATTAATTATCAAAGCTAGCATTCATATCAAATCAAAGGAGAGAGGAGAAGATATAACCGATCTATGGAATATTATGAATGCATTGAAAATGAGATGGGGTCCTTGGAGGCTACAAAGGGCACGACACCAAAGAGTGCCATACATGCCTCCTAAGACTATTATTATTATTCAACCCAAATCTAAACCAACTTTACGCAATTAACAGGCTAAAAATATCTAATTATAATGTTCTAACTTCCGAGGTCAATTAGGTAAAGAATCGGGCCTTAAGGCCTCCAATTTTTTGGACTTCATGTCAAAGTGCTTGAGTTAAGTTCTTGGGACTTAAAAAGATTGGAATATAGCCCCTTGATTTTGGTGAATTTCTGGTTCGAAACCAAATTCGTCTTTCATTTTTTTGGTCTTTCTACGCATCCTCATCTCTGAGACAGCTGGACCAGTCTTTAGTAGAATTGTGTAACTCTTTTTCCACTGCTCCACATGAGGTAAAAAACTTTTAAATGAAAGAAAATTAAATTCTTTAGCTCCTGTACAAATTTAATCAAAATCCATTGAGGAAAATGCCTTGTTCTTGGATGATACTTATGATGCTCGAAAATTGTCCAAAAATTGGTTTATATCCAGTTAGTTCCATAAAGTTAGTTTTGTCTTTCGTATGATAATAATTTTCAATTGCTTAAATTTTGGTGAGATCAATATCTTATTTTGTTACGGGAAAGTAAATTGGTCATGTAGATTATTGAATCAATAGCACAAATTCTATCTTTCTGCGAACATATAAAAAAAAATTCTGCTAAAAACGTAAAATATTTGTTTTTCAATAAAAAAAATATGATAACTCATTTTGTCATATAACCGTAAAATATTGTTTTTCGTCAAAAATGCAAAAGGTTTGACAATTGTACTTAACCTATTTAAATTTGTTATTATATTTTACAGTTACAAAATTAAAGAAAAACTAAAAACTTAATAATGTAGCAATTAGTTACACAAAATAAATATAATTAATTGGTGATCAACAAACATCTCCCTCAAAAACAAAAACAAAAAAAATTAATTTACTTAAAATATTTTCTTTTCCATTCTTCACTTTTTAAAGAAATCAATTAGTTTTTGTTTTTGAGATAAGGAGAAAAAATAAATAAATAATCAAATGAAATAATCTAATAAAAAATTGATCGACTAAATCAATGTAGACAACGGCAAGCAATTAATGTTTTTTCCTCAAGTCAACTGTTGTATTCTCCAAATCATGAAACGACAACGAAACACAAAATCTCAAAAGCGCAAAACCATAAAACTGAAAAATTACAAAAAGCGAAAGACCAAAAATTCGATAAAATCGTAAAACTCACAAACAACAAAAATCATAAAAATATCTAACCGAAAAATCACGAAACGGACAAACCGGGAAAAACACACAAAAACACAAAATCACAAAATCACAAACGAGGGAAAAACCATAAAATTGTTAACTCTAAAACCGAACGAATCTGAAAAGCTTATTTGTCACTTTCCTTACTTAATTTAAGGTTCTTACACTAGACGTGACTATGCAGTATATAGAGTTTTGAGTCTTTTATTTGATTAAAGATCAATTTTTTTTCACCGAAACCTTTTTTCATTAAGAAAACGGTACAAGACTCTCCGTTAAGGAGAATTCAAAGTGATTCGTCAATCTTACAAGGGTGAAATTAGAAAAATGTGCTATTGAGATACAAGTAAAACAATAGACACGGGAAAATAAAGGAACATCCAACAATTGCGAAAAGCTAAAATAATCATATACTCCATCTCTAGTGCATGCAGATAATCGAAGGCTCTTTGCCAACCAGATTAAGCACCAATGCCACGCTTGAAACTCGAAAGTCTCTGTGGTTTTAGAAATCCATGATTGCGCCGAAAGTGTCGAAACACTAGGTCCCTGAAAAGGGTGAACACGAACAGGACGAGAGAGAACTCCCGTGGCCCACAACCCTTGAATACCTATATCTTTGCCAGACTTAGGAAGATTCCAGTAAACTGTCCACCGTGATACGATATCCAGGATGAGGGAAAAATTACGAATTATTTGAAAAGAGGACATCCTTCTGTCTTTTATCTTGAATACTCTAGAGATTTGAACAAAATGACGGGAAAGTAGCTCGACACTTATACTCACGAGGGAACTGGCCGGATTATTATATAACAAGATTTTTGAAAGTCTTGTCTTGAAAGTACACTCCGTAATGGAGGAAGTAGGATATACACCGGATTTGAAATAAATGAGATTCTCAAATACAGTAGAAAAAATCTCCAACCTTGAAGATAATAACATTATAACAAACACGTATGGAGAGTGGCATCTATGGCCTTTGGACAAGCAAATGGCGGTTTGACTTACAACCATACCGTATGAAAAGAAGTGGCATCTATGACCTTTAGGAGTTTTGCTCAATGTCCTTGAAGTATAGGTTATAATGTTGGACTTCGTGAGACAAGGAATGGAACAAAGCATTGTCCTTCATGGATTACAACTATTGTATGGTTCAAAGATGATTGTGGGCAAATGATAGGTAGATGAACACATACTCTCACAATACAATGTCTTCGGCATTGGACCGGAAATGTTTAGTAAATAAAATATGATTTTTAAATCTAGAATGGGAGTGAGCCTAATGATAAGCCTACAACAAAAATATGTGGAGCCCAACCCAATTAAATGACTTTCGAGAATCTGCTTCTTTGCCGTCGGGATTGACGACGGCGAGATGAAGCTCCGCCGAGAAAGACAGAGTTCTTCGCGCCGGAGGAGGGGAACTTCAAAATTATTCAACCCTGAAATCAAGGAGAAGAAAGAGGAGAACACGTATCTTCTATGGTCCTCATCTGAAATTAAATCTTCGCCAGATGATGACCGATAAGCCGCATCATCGCCACACCTTCGCCAACAGAAGCTTCGAAAGCCATCCGAGAGCGAAGCAGAGCTCCACTTGTATGAGGATGTTTATGTTGGACAGCAACAGGTCCATCGGTCTAGATTCGAGATCAGCATCGTTGATAGGCTGAAAGGCCACAAGAGTCTCCTGTAGATCTAGAAATTTTTGACCCAACCGAGAAAATCTCGACGGGTCAGGGGCTGTGTCGAGGCTGAATAGTATTTCGATTTGGGGATGCCACCGCCTGAGGCCATTGAGAGGCGGAGAACAGTGGTGGAAGATTTGGAGATTTCCGGAGAAGAAGCATCAACTTGCAGCAGGGATTCTCAAACGGTTCCGTCAGATCTACGTCAGAGAGCTTTTGAAATCGAGGCAACTATGGCCATACAAGGTCCGTCACACCGGACAGAGCTAACTAAGAGGCTCATCTCTAGTTTGAAGCAAACTTTGGCTGAATAGAATGGTGGAGCTACCAGACCTGACGCCTCAGAGAAACTTGAAGAAGACACAGGTGGGAAGAAACCCACTAGAGGTCTCGACAACGACAACTGGAAACGCCGGACGGAAGGAATGAGCTCGGGATTTCCCGGATGAAACCAGATACCAATCAATGAAAGAAATAAAGTGACTTTGGCGAGCAATTGACGGAGATTTACGCCGGAAGAGGAGTCTGGTGACCGTTGTCGAGCTTTCCACGAGATCTCGACAGATGAGCCTCGACCCAAATTGCAACCTTTGCCAGCCACCGTCATATTTATATCTGAGCCACAAGAGAGAGACCCAAAGAGGTCGAATGATCGAGGAGTTTCAGTTAGACGGAGGTCTTGGGGCGTATATCCAGCGGAGCCACGGCGATGGCGGGTCTGGCAAAGGACAATGTGACCGGTGGCAGTTAAAGAAGTCGAGATCTCCACAGATCTAGAGTCACAATTGCTAATCTTCACATCCATACGAAAGATACAAGCACCGAGAGAATCAGAGGCAGAAAGAGGTGAGTAGATGGCAGAGAAGCAATATGGGAAGAACAGTCGACGCCGGCGAAACCGTAGCTCGCCAGCGTCGAAGAAATGGAAATTTATGGGTGTCTCCATGTTTGTGCTAGAGAGAAAGAGCTTTTTTTATCTCTTTTTATGTATGTATATCGGTTTATATTATCTTTTCTGCTTATAATCTACAAAAATAAATCAAACATTGGTCTCAATTATTTGAATATAGTTACTTAAAACAATTAATATCAAAGTCATTTTGCTTTATCATCGTAATCGTAGGTTATTACATATCGTTATATAAATAAAATTTGTCTAAAATATGCCCGTGCAACACCAAGTGAATAAATAAGTCATTTGACACCGCCCGATAAAATTGGAAAGAGACAGTAATAGTTCGAATTCACTATTAACAGTTTATGATAAAAAAATAATTTGGCTTAATTTACCCATTTGCTATTTCGTCATTTTTCTTACAAGCCTTTCTTTTTGGGGAATATTAAAATTGAAGAGTGTTGGTTGAAGAAAATTTCAATGGATGCTGATGACGATTTCTACAGCGGCACCGAATATGCCGATAACGACTCCGATTACGCCGAAAGCGTCGACAGCGACTCCCAGTTCCTCGAAAACGCGGTTGATGATTCCGATGACCTCATTTTCCGCCGCCGCCAGGTTTTTTCTCCTCTTCAAGATCTGCATCTCGTAGATGCAATTTGTATTCGAGTTTTGGTTTCTCAGAAATCTGAGGATCTATTTGTAGGAATAGTTTTGATTGATTAAGATGATTATTTTTGTATATATTCATTGCAACCGTTCGTGAATGAATTGTTGTTTTGGGTTTTCTAATTATTCTACTGATAAGATTTCCTTTATTTTTTGGTTTTGTAGCAAAATTACAGTGTGCTAAGCGAGGCAGATATTTGTCAGCTTCAAGAAGATGATATTTCCAGGATTTCTACTGTATTATCAATTTCAAGAATTTCATCTGCTATCCTGCTTCGTCACTACAACTGGTTCGTGATTCCGAAATCCGGTTTTCACACATTCCAGTTTTTGTTTCTCTGTGCATCCAGTTTTCCTGTGTCCTCTTGGATATGGAGGAATTTAATTTCTTGAAATCACTACTTTCATTTTCCATAGTTTTTATAGCATAGTGCATTCTTTATCACTTATATAAAACTCTGTTACGCCAATTTTTAGGTGTGTCAGCAGAGTTCACGATGAATGGTTTGCCGACGAGGAAAAGGTCCGAAATGCTGTGGGCTTGTTGGATAAACCTGTTGTTACTTTTCCAACTGATGAAGAAGTATGCTTCTCATAGCTTATTTCCATTGCATTTAACATCGTAATTTTATCTGATAGAATTAAAGTTGGTTTTTTTTTTTTGCTCGTCTTTGCTTTTGGCTTCAAGCTGTTCCTTTTGTTTATTCTTGTTTCTTTTCTCATTTCGGCAGCTTACCTGTGGAATTTGTTTCGAGACTTTCCTTTCTGACAAGTTGCATGCTGCTACTTGTGGTCACCCATTTTGTGATTCATGCTGGGAAGGTTTGTGTCGCTGTCATCCTGACCCATTTCCAAACTTGATGTTTAGATCTGAATTGCAATGTCCTGTTTTTTCTCCAGTTGATGTCAGTGACTTGTACCTTAAACCCCATTAGTCTTGGTTTTTAAATAATGCAGCTGATAAGCATTGCAATTAACGGTGGTTTGTTGTTTTTGGATTATCTATCTGACATTTCCCCTATCTTTAGGTTATATCACCACTGCGATTAATGATGGCCCAGGGTGTCTTATGTTACGATGTCCAGATCCTTCTTGCAATGCTGCTATTGGTCAGGACATGATCAATTTGTTAGCTCCTGATAAAGATAGGCAGAAGTACGCTAGTTATTTTATCAGATCATATGTCGAAGACAATAGAAAGGCAAGCTAGCAATTTCTGTTTGATCGTACGATAGACACGTGCATGCTGTTTATTTGTGTTCCGTAAACCTTCAAATTAAAAAAAAACTGTGCACAGTAGTGTTCTATATTGGCATATTATGTGCTCACCTAAATAGTAATGAACTTTTTTACCGTAGACCAAGTGGTGTCCCGCTCCAGGCTGTGACTACGCTGTAAACTTTGTTGTTGGAAGTGGTAATTATGATGTCAATTGTCGCTGTTGTTACAGTTTCTGCTGGAATGTAAGCCCTCTTTCAGTTAATCTTAGAACAGGTTCATATTTTTATAGTGTGAAACCATAATGGCACGACCATACCATGTGACTCGATCATCATGGGATTGCAGTGTGCTGAAGAAGCTCACCGACCTGTGGATTGTGACACTGTTTCTAAGTGGGTATTGAAGAATAGCGCCGAGTCTGAGAATATGAATTGGTACGTTGATTTACCAGATATAGGGAAGATATTTAGATGTTTGTAATGTTGTGCTTGACCTTAAAAGGGTGCGTAGAGTTTTTGGGTTCTCTATATAGTCTTGGCAGCGATGGCGACCATTTTGTATAAGCAAAAGGAGCCAAATTGGTGGATAAGTTTTCATTTTTAACTATTAGAAGAAAGTCCATCTGGTTCCTCTCGTCCATCTCCTAGCATGGGGTGAATTATACTTCACATTATGTATTGATGCTACTAGCTTCCATATTGACTTTCAGGATTTTGGCAAATTCCAAGCCCTGTCCAAGATGTAAACGGCCTATAGAGAAAAACCAGGGTTGTATGCATATTACATGCACCCCACCATGTAAATTTGAGTTCTGCTGGTAAGATGATAAAGTAGTTGATTGTATAGAATGCCATCATGTCATGAATTCTGCATTTATTCTCTCTATACTTCCTGGAATCTTAATTCTGATTGAATTTTTATGTTTCTATTCTGAGCAAGGTAGAAAATATATAGAAATCAGAAATCTACTGTGTTAACCTTCTTTTTTTTTTAAATGTTTTGTCACTATATTTAAATCTTATGTGTTAACCTTCTTTCTATGTTTTCTGTATCTTCTTTTCTGATCCATATATGAATCTGGTCTTGTAAGATTCTTTGTTGCTCCAGTTAAGTTTATAAGTAAATATTATTATATAAATGTAGGTTGTGCCTTGGAGCATGGTCAGAGCATGGTGAGAAGACAGGTGGCTTCTACGCTTGTAACCGCTATGAAGCAGCAAAGCAAGATGGCATTGTATGAGTTCTGTACATAGCTTCTGCTCCGGGCTGACAACTAATATGTCTGTTTGATATCTGGATTCATTTTAAATCTATTGAAATCTTTTTGTGCAGTATGATGAGACTGAAAAACGTCGGGAGATGGCAAAGAACTCTCTTGAGAGATATACCCACTACTATGAAAGATGGGCAACCAATCAATCGGTATGTAAATTTTGGTTCATATAATTTTCTCAGGTATAAGCTAGCATACCTTCCTCTTAAAAGGAGAGTTTTTAAAAAAGAGATTTTCAGCAGTAAAATTCGTACATGTTGCTATAAACATGAAATCTCTTATGTACGATTAAAAGTAGATGAATTATTTCATTAGTTGATGTCAAATGACTAGTTGAAGGTTTATATGTTCAGAATTGTTTAAGTGAGCAGTATCAATATGAAAATATATACTTTTGGTTTAGGACTTTGAAAAATTTAAAAAAGTGAAGCTTACTGATTTGGAAACATATTCTCTTTTGAAAAGGCTATGAGAGTTAGAGGTACATGTAGTGCCTGTGACATATTTTTTAAGAGAAGGAACCTTGTTCCTCCACTTAGGAAAATTCTGTCAACTAGTTTGTTTAATTGTTGGCTATGTTTGTTGGAGCTTGTGTATTTTGACAAATTTTTTATTTGAGTGACAAGTAGTTAACTAGTCGTGTAACTGCTGGTGCAATATACTTGTACTAAAATTCTATGTCATATTACGAAATGTCAATGAATTACAATTTACAAGTGTTTTCACTGCTTTTTGCAGTCTAGGCAAAAGGCGCTGGAGGATCTTAAAAAGATGCAAACAGATGACGTGAGCATACAGTGCATCACTTTCTTACATAAATAAGAATCACTAAAGAAGTATTACTTGATCACAAAAAGTGGGAAACTTTTAGAATAATTATTTGTCTTGCTGCGACTCTTGCCTCCTCTTTCACTTTTCACTTGTCATTCCAGATTTATGCCCAATGAAGTTCATAAAATTTGCTTCGTCTATCTTGTTGAACTTTTACAAGAAATAGCATATACTGATTGTTGTCGATTTTGGCATGAGAGTTCTTACTTTCGATTGACTACTTGGCAGATTGAGAAGCTTAGTGACATACAGTGTCAGCCTGAATCACAACTAAAGTTCATTATAGACGCGTGGTTACAGGTATATTCTTTTCATCCTGTGGCATGTCTGAAACTTCTGGATTTCGCACACTAATTTGCTCTACGATTATAGATAGTTGAATGCAGACGAGTTCTAAAATGGACTTATGCCTATGGTTTTTACATACCTGACCATGAGCATGGAAAGAGACAGTTTTTTGAGTACTTGCAAGGTACCTTAATTAAACTTGCGCATTTACTTTAACTTTCCTTTCAAAAAACATTTGGTTTTGATTCCTTGAGTGGATTACTTTGTGTGTGTTTAGTCTGTAATGGATTACCCAAGCGGGAACCAATGAACATAAGTTGACAAAAAAAAGATAGTGAACTAGGAAGGGGATGGATGGGTGGGGGGGAATTTCCAGTTCTTGAATGCGTGAGTGACCACAGTTATCAATTATGCTCACGCATGAAGATAAGTATAAAAAATTAAACAACCATCATTAATGATTTTTTCTACTTCTTGGGTACTTAGTGATCCATAATTGTTTATTGATGGATCTGGTTTTGATTTTATTGAACATCATGTAGTCTTAGTAAGATGGGGAACGGTTTACGATTGCCTTATGTGAGATAATGTGAACTCCGTGGTCAAATGTCAGTCATGACAAATTGGATCAGCTCCTTAATATGAGTTTGCCATTTTTCTCTCTTTTCTTCTGCTATGTTGTATTTAGGCGAAGCTGAGTCGGGCCTCGAGCGACTTCATCAATGCGCTGAAAAAGAACTGAAACTGTACTTTGAGGCCAAAGGTCCATCTGAAGATTTTAACGAGTTTCGCACGAAACTGGCAGGCTTAACAAGGTAGTTTCCAAACCCACAGTACTAACTGATTAAACTTAAATAAGTAGCATGTCATGTTTATACTCTTAAACAAGGCGAAGTCTTAGTATTTTTTCTGAATCACTTTCAAGGAAGTTTAGTTATGTCTGACTCGCAAACTGAATCGTAGTGCTGAGTAAAAGAAGGAACGATTAAGAAAATACTAAAACAATTAATAAAAAGGTCAATGCTTTTAAATTCAAGGAAATACACTATTTTCGGGTTTAAGGTTTAGTTTTGAGGGCTTAAAATGTAATCTTTTGGGGTTACTCAGGTATTGCTTGTAGGGTTTAATTTTAACCTATTTTATTAATTTCAATTAGTATTGCATATTTTGTTAATTGCAGTATTAAATTTGGCCTAATATCTTCAAGAGTTCCTTTAAAGGAAGGTTAACAAATTTTTTAATATTTTATTGGGAATTGAGCAGTGTCACCAAAAACTATTTTGAGAACTTAGTTAGAGCGTTGGAGAATGGGTTACCAGATGTGAGCTCACATGGTGCATATGACCGAACCGCAAGTTCAAAGAGCTTAGGAGGGAAAAACAAGGGATCCACTTCGCGAGCCAGCAGCTCGGATTCAAGTCAATGGCCTTGTGAACGTTGCACTTTTGTAAATCCAAAGTCGGCCACCATTTGCCAAATGTGTGAACAATGCCGGTGAAATACAAATGCAAACAAGAACACTACTGGCTTTTTTAATAGTAATGTTTGCGTCGCTTTCTAGTCATAAATATTGTCAACTGAACCTGTCTTTGTAACTTTGTATGTTATTTTATAATTTGTACAAGCTGTACTTTGAATCCAGAGATAATTACAAGAAAGGGCTCTATAGTGCTGAAGGGTAGTCTTTATCTGTCTTTTACTCTCCTATCCATCTACATTTCCCAACTCTCTTTACATTTTCTCGAGTAACTAAATTATTCAAAAAAAACAAACCCGAGAAAGAAGAATAAATCTATAAAAATAAGCAAGGGAAAAAAAAATTTAGATTTGGATTTTATATATATATATATATATA